>LPNX010985845.1:50056-65246 GCA_001517045.1 Pseudotsuga menziesii
GAAAAAATGGATTTTCTTTTAATTAGTTTGGTTTGGACGTAATTGATTTCATGGTCATCCATTCAGGCATATAACAACCATATGATGGTCTAGGTGCATATTGATTTCATTTATTTAATGTTTTAGTGGATAAAGGAAACATATTACACTCCTCTTTCATTAGATAGTGTCACATGCACCCACTTATACATTTTCCAACTTTTAATTTTAGAAGACAAAAAAAACCCATTTTTTTTAGAGCAGGATGGAAACGCATGGGACATGTCTCTTTTGGGGTCTCAAGAATATCTATTTTACCAAAATATGTCAAGAATAGAAGTGGGTTAGTTATATTAAACTCCCCATCAATCTATCACTACACCGCATCCCAAATAGCTATACAATGTGCATACATCAACCGTACATCTGCCAATTTTAAATGTCCCATTTAGCTTTCAGAGGGATTTACTATCTTTGCTTTCCATGAAGGTGGCATTCAACCCATTTTTTGGATAATAGGAAATTATAGTCCATGAATTACTATATGTATATCTAAATTATTGTCTAGTTTAGGAGCAGTTAGCAACTAACATTAACTAGATTATCCTTTATTCTGCAGACTGTCTTCAACTGCTTTTATTGAACCACTTCATGTCATTGAATTTATCACAAAATTTCTAAATGAGGATGGTGGTAACATGGACCTTGTATGATGGTGATCGTATAAGGTATTAACCTATTGTTGGTGACAAAAGAGGAGTTGTCCTCTTGGCATGTTGTTATCGGGTCCATATGTTGTACTAGTAGCCTGTCATTGATAAATGAGGTTAAAATGTGGCATCAGTGACTGCTATGAGTCATCTCTTGTCAATAGAAAGGTTTCTATGTCTTGTGGAGTATGACCAATTTTTCAATCAACACCATTTATAAGATCCAACGACTAATGCCCCAAATTTAATGAGTTCATGAGAGATTGTTAGGCACTTATGGTGACTAATGTTTGAGGCTAGTTTCTTTTATTTCTCTAATTTTAATTAGAGAAAATCTTTAACTTTAGGTTGTCTAACCTCACATCTTCTGTCTCTTGCATTAGAAAATATCGTTTTTTAATATAAGCTAAAGATTATCAAGCTAGCAATTGAACGTATAAATTTGAAACCTGAAATGTGTGCATGCATGTGTGTGTGTGTGTGTTATGTCATCTTGATTCAAGCAACCAATGTTTTAAATTTGTACCAAAGTGGTGCATACTCGTAATTCTTTATGGTTGTGGGATTTTGTGTGAAATTGATTAGAAATGCTAGGGAGGTGTAAAAGTAGAAACTGTGACACAGTGGAATGAAGTGCATAGGATGTACCTTATCTCTATATTAACCTCACAACCTACTCGAGAACTAATGTATGGATCTTATCAAACCATTACACATTATGTTTCATTCCTATATACTTCATATGCATGTGCCAATGTCTATATGTTATTATTTTATTCATTATGCTTCATATCTATTCCTCGTATTTCGAAACTTAGCTTTAGTCGAGAACAACATAAAGTCTTTTTCTACTTATTTTAGATAAAAATTATGCATTTTGGACCCTGCACATGCTTCAACTTCAATTTAAAGAGAGATATATTCCATTCCTTAAATTAGAATAATGTCTAACCTAAAATGTTATGCCTTATTAGTGTAAATGACCCTATTCTCAAAAATCTTGTTTTTATTGATTAAACTATATGATTAAAATACCAACATTGAGACTGGCAGTGTATGTACATGGACTCTAGCCAAAAATAAAAAGGTATTTATTGTTTTAATAAAAATACAAGACACCATTATTAACTCATGAGATTACAACATGCACTGACATGGGAGGATTTCTTATGTTTCCTTGCAAATTATTTAGAAGTTAAAAATGTGATAGTTGGCAAAATTACACATCCCAGAATTAAACTTTTGCTTTTTTCCTTTATTTTTAAAGATAAAAGAGTGGACTATATTAATATAGTATTGAATTTGTGAAGTTAAGTTACAGTGTCACTTTTATCTCTCTTTAAAAAAATTTATATCTTGGATGATATTATTGCTTCCTATACGAAGGATATTGAAATAAGGATAGACTAAGATAATAAAAAATCGATTTTACATGGAACCTCATAATAATGAGCAATGAAGTTGGATTGCCATTTACTTCTACATTTCTAACATTGTCGGTGCTCCCTTAAATCCATCTCATTGAGATCTGAAAAGAAAAGAATGTTTTAGAGCACCATCTTCTAAACTCGTATGGCCTACAAAGCCTAGAGAATGATGTTGATGTGGAGTTGGAGAGCTTTTGTCCTCTAAAATTTAATTTTTTTGTGTATATGTCTAAGATTTACATTTTTTTTATAGTACATGGTGAGATGCAACATATGAAATATATACACACTTGCATAGGCACATATATCCACACTTTCTTACTCATTCACATATATGTGTGTATGGTAGGGAATTTTTTAAAGATCCATAATTTTCTTGAAGTGTAAAAATATTGGCAAATCCTGCTAATTCCTGAATTTCCAACCATAAAATATTTGGTGATATTTTTGTAAAAGTATTCAAAGTCCTGACGTTTCTAAGAAGGAGGAACATAAAATTTGCTTTCTTCCCTCCAAAATCCCTCAAAAACATGCTAGACTTGGCTAAAGATCCCATTGATCCAAAACTACAAAAAGGTGTATATTCAATAGCATGCTCATGTGGAAAGAAATACATTGGGGAAACAAGACATTCCATAATGATAAGGTTAAAATAGCATGCCGCTGACGTCCACTGCGAACGAATCAAGAAATATGCCATTGCCGAACATTGTTATAACACAAAACATTATATGTGTCCTTAGAATTTTCCTTAATATATACATGTAAATAGTATAGGTGTATAAATAAATTATTTTTATGTATATATTCAAGAGATGTTGATAAATATATCTTAACATTTGTTACAACACTATGTGAGCAATTCTTATAACCACGAAGTAACTCGGCTTGGCCTTGAAATGAAACAACTTTATTAAAAAGGATAAGACTTAGTCAAACACATAAAATACTTGGGGAGATAGGCTGGACTTGCGAGTACTTCACTATTTTATTAATACTTGGAAAGTTAGAATCAAATACTTGACCATAGTAGAATATAACAGGGAAAAACTGTAACACCCCAGTTTTGACCCCATTTGCATTAAAAGGTACATGATGTATACATTGTAATTAATAGTGGTGTGGTGCTAAGGGAAAAAGCCCCACCATTGATTTGGTTGTGTTATGTTTTGGCAATTGGAATCGTTGCCGATGGTATATCGTGCTATCCAACACCTCATAGTTTTGGCATCATGTAAATATGTATTTTAATTAAAATGAACCCCGACCAGCTAAGTCAATGCAACCATGATGAAAAGGGCATGAGTTTCCTAAGGATAAGGAGGGGGAATTATTAAACCTTGGGCCAATGGGGAAAAGCCATGCGTCAGATGTTGAACCCATTTAGTTGTCACCCACCCTTTTGACTCACTCACCTTTCCTTGTCTCATCAGTCAACTACCACATTAAAACTTCTGTTGATTAGTTGGGGGTAGTTAAGGCTGGGCAGTGGTGTGTGGCAGGACTGTCAGCACTTGCCCACATGCACACTCCACCAGCGAACTCTCACTTCACGTGGTCAGGGAGGAAAACAACTCCATTCCCCCATTCCCCCATTCCTCCATTATTTCCATCCACACGCAGAGACGGTTGCTCCCTTATCCTCACGCACAGGCTAGCATTCTTCATTATTTTTCCTCGCGCAGCAAGCTGGGGAGCCATTTTCTGCCATCCACAATTTCCTTGTGAAGGAGCCATTCATGATTTCTGTTGTGGGGGTGTGTTTCCATAACGATTTTGTGGTCTGTGTATATGTTCTTCCCTGCCCAGGTTGAGAGTCTGATCACCTCTTCTATTTCGGGCTGTGTATTTCCCGTTGTTTCAATATTGAGATCGGGGCTATTGTTTTCCCCACAATTTGTGGTTTGATGTGGGTTCTTTTTCGTTTTGGTTTGCTATGGCTATTATTGAGTTGTTTTGGCCAAGATAGGGCCAAGAACGACTCAGGAATCAGATTCCCAACCCAAGCTATGAACTGCTTGTTTTGCTGCATGTATGCAGTGGTTGGTCTTCGGACTGTGTTGGCTTGGCTGATTTGTTGATGGCCTGATAAACCCAACTGTGTTGGCTTGCTGATTTGTGTATTCTTGGCTATGTGTAAGCCTGCTTGTTCTTGATTCCTTGGGAAATCATGCCCAGCTCGGGGGTGGCAGTGTCACTGAGAGATTAAGGAGCACACTGGCCTATGGTTGGGTGGAACTTTGCAGCGACGTAGCTGGTTGCGGGACGAATACTGCATAAGATAAGTATTCTTGACTATTCCATCTCTGCAATTATATTTGATGTCTAATGAATTATGATGAACTTGTTGAATGCTTGAATGTATGGTTTTGCTTCCGCTGTATGCTTAATAATTATGCATCTCTGCATGTTTTACTTCAAAGCATTTCAGTTTGTCAGTTTTTAGTTATGTAAAACTTCATGGGGCTGGTTTTCCTGGGTTACATCATAGTGTGGTAGCGTCCTCTTCACTGGTCGGAGGGTCAGGGACGTTACAAAAACACTCGTTCTTCATCATATCTTGTTCTTAATTTTTCCAAAAAAGGGGATTTCAATTGATACAAATTTGTTTATGTAATTTTTGCACTTGAATTCAAAGTATCTTTGAGGATTTTATGATTGAATGAAAGGGGAAATGTTTGAAAGTTGTCTTTTTCCATTAGCAATCAATTAGCTAGCACAATTTCAAAATCTCTTGAAGAGGGGCACGTTAAACTAGTGATTTGAGTCTACCCAACTTTTCATGGAGATTTAGGTAGATTTGTGATTTAAATTTATTAAAGGATTTTATTGGCCTTTTTCTCATTTATAAAGTGCTAAGAAATAATGTGAAAATGATAAAAGAGATTACTTTGTCTAGTATTATTGCAATGACATATGTGGGTGCAAGGTGGAAAGCACTTTTTATACATCTGTTAACCCAAAAAATCCCCTAATGAGCTCTGCATGACCTACACCACCTAAGGACATCCATGCACATCCCTCATTTGACCCCCACATCCTTAGAAAGGCTCAAAAATATGAAAAAGGGCTTAAAAACCCCTAAAAAGAGCCAAAATAGCTCTCATAGGGGCTAAAACCTCCAAAAAGGGGCTAAACCCCCTCAAAGGAGCTTAAAACCCCCAAAGGAGCTAAGAATTGGGTGAAAAAGGCTAAATCCCAAAAAAGGGCTAAAGCCCAGACCAGGGGCTTAAAACCCTAAAAAAGCTATAAATAGAGGGGTGGGGGTCACTCTCAAATCACTCCTTCTCTCCCTATTGTTATGATGTCCATGTGAGTTCCTTGAGACCATTTGCCTCTCAAGCCATTCACCCTCCCTCTCCTCCATTTCGCCATTGAGCCAAAGTTCCCATTCCTTTGAGAGGTGCTCCCAAAGCTAGGGCATGGTGGCCCATTTCCACCCAAAGAAGGTATATTGGTGTTTTGTTTTTCTTATATTGTAGTTTTCTAACATAGTTTGCTTGCAAGTTTATTGCTCATGCTTGGTTGTAGGTTTCCATTGTTTTCTTGCAACTCTTTCATCTTCTAATAGTTCTTTGCAGGGTTTCTACATTTTGGCCCTAATCTTGTTTGCAGGTTTTTCATTCCATCCTCATAGGAACCCTACCCTTCTGTCCTATAGACAGAAGGGAGTTGTTCCTGCCTGTAGGTAGGGTGAAATCCCTACTACAGAACTGGCGACCATACCAGGTCGATCCTACAAGATCCCTGGATTTAATTTTTGTGTTTCAGTTTTTATTTTCCCTAGTTTAATTTTCTTTCAAATATAGTTTAGACTTGTCTTTTTATGCATTTTAATTCACAACCGAGCCTCCTTAAGGCCAAACCAAGCCCATTTGGCCACAGTACAAGTTACTGTCGGCCGGTCCTGGCTCATGTTTAAAAAAATTTCATTTTTCGTACCAGATCACTCTTATTGGGCTGAAAGGTGCGGCCAGGTCGCTCATTCAGGCCCAAAAGGTGCAACCAGGTCACTCATTCAGGTCTGAAAGGTGTGAGTTCCTCCCATAAAGCATATCGCTCCTGTATGCAGTTTTTGAGCGACCCCCTCGCCACATTTTTCCTGAAAAGAGCAATCTATCTCTCAGATTCTTTTTTTTAAGTTATCTGGACTGTCAGTGCAGCTCAGCCGCCTCTGTCCAGCCATCCGTGTTTATTTCATTTCAATATTTGTAAATCACTGTTAAATGAAATGGTTAATGTTTTAAAGAATCTGATTAAATCTTGAACAAAATTACTATAGGTTAAGTTTCAATTCTTAATTTAAAATTAATATCTTGCCTAGTCCTTCCCCCTCCACCTAGTCATCACCCTTTAGGGTATTTTGGGATAACACAAAGGGTGAATCTCATATAGTAATAGGCACTTCATCTACAATTTTTCAAGACCACTAAAAATGGGTAGCTTGGAAGGTAGAGGGGGTGGAGACCGATGAGGGTTTCACGACATTCGTGTCCTCCCTTGTGACCGACCTTGCATCTGGAGAGTGACCTGAGGATCTACGTATGGGATTAGTCCAATTTTGTTGAGAGCCCAACACTCTTTCCTAGTCAAAGAGAAATACATGTGTAAGGTAGTCACCTAGTCAGGCTACCATAGTTCATATTCAGGTATGGCATGTGTTTAAGTTTATGTTTACAATTTACTACTTTCATCAACAATTTACCCATGTTATGAATTCTGCAATAAACCAAACAATATCTAAAAAATGTTCATAAACCATATAAGCAACCACCAAGTATAACATAAATACAATGGACATGTACACAAACCATACCACATAAAACAACCAAACTCAATTCATGATGCTGAGCTAGCAATTAAAAGTTATAATTTACACTAATTCAAACACTTGCAGTCCTTAAGGACATAAGTTCCTGATTGCCTTAACCATGAGAAGTACTTGGGCTCAGCCTAGAAACTCATTGTGAGGAGTACCACAAGAACCCCAAAGTGTTTGGCTGCTGAGAGGAATTGCCAAGCGAAACGGGAAACGACCCCCACCAATTGACTAGTACTCCCATGAGGAAAAATCCAAGCGCCATCTCCTAGCAGTCTTGGTGGCCAAGTGACCACCTGAAAGCCAATAGGAAGCCATTGAGACCGAGGTCCAGAATGTCACCACCTGACATATCAACCAGAGACAATTGATCCCCCACTCTCTTCCTCATGCCTGAGAGGCAATCCACCACATTTTGGGTCCTTGAACCAACACCATTGAGACCATTCTCGATGACCCTCTACACCATCAGAAGGCCACACAACCTCTGATTCAGACTCAGAATCATACCAATCTGAGCCATATCTACACACTACACCATCTAGCCCCATGGCTGGTGCAAAATCGGATTCATTTTTCGACTTGGTGATTGGCAGTTGACCCACGTCCATACCCCACACCACCACCAACACCCCTGCTGATGGCCCTAGCACTGTCATGCAAACCGTCATAAGTTAGATATCACCACCCATATTGACTAGTCAAACTGCCCCACCTGTCATGCTTGGGGGCAATGTCCCTTCTAGTCACACTGTCCCACTTAGCATGCCTGGGGGCAGTGGCCCTTCCACCTATAGTGTCCCTCCTGTCATACATGGGGGCAGTGGCCCATCCATAACTATGCCACAAGTACTCCCAGTCATGCAGCTACATCATATTCCTATAAACCCCACCACTATCATCATTCCATCACACATCAACCTTGGGTCAAACCTTCCTTTCATGGCATGCCTCAACCTGGCAGACTTGGCTAGGTTAACAAATGACCCCATCTGCCATCAAAACTTTTGGCCTCCCATGCCAACCAAACTCCCCTCAGACATCCCCAAGTTTGAAGGGAAGGCAGGGGAATGCCCCCAAAACCATATCATAAGGTTTCACCTATGGTGCTCATCAAATATCATCGTAGATGATTCGATCAAACTCAGACTGTTCCAAAGCACCCTCACAGGTGCTACAGCCAAGTGGTACATTGAGCTACCACAAGCGAAGTACTCAAAGTTCAACTCCTTGTCCTTTATGTTCCTGTAATATTTCCAGCTCCCCATCAGATATGATGAAGGAGTGGAAATCTTACTATCTTTCCGCCAAAACACTGCGACCCACATCACCAACCACATCCATGAGTGGAGGTGACATCACATCATGTGCAAGATCAAGCTTGATGATAGAATCTTCTTGAACTAGTTCTTGAAAACCTTACTACCACCTATAGCAAAGGAAGTCGCCTCAGGATGTCCCCAAACAGAGGAAGAGGCTGTGGAAATTGAACCCAGTGATAGATTAATTTTACTCACAACAATTAACAATTGATCATGCAAAATCACTCACAAAAGAGACTGAAATTGGAGCTGAACACTAAACTGTATTAACTCAGTGTACAATATCCAACCCTGTAACATAATAGGTTTCTGAATAAATAAAATACATCAGGGATTCGAATGCATGAGGAGCAATTTGAATCTAGCATAAAGCAGGCTTACAAAAATTAAGCAAATGCCCCATAGGTGTAAAAAGCTAATCCAAAATCTATCATGGAGCTCATGAATTAGAAAAATGGCTTAGGCAAGCTAAAGAGTGATGGAATGACAACTCATACATTCTTTTCCAAGGAGAAAAGAGTGGAGGATGAAGAGGACAAAAAACTAGTTCACCTCACCTAGTAAAACTTTCCCTATTGCTTTAAAACACTGAAAAAGCAGGCAATAAAGTAGAAAAAGCAGAAGGGCACCTAGGAGGCCAGGAATAAATTAGAATTGATTCCTTGAGGTTTCTCAAGTGCTACATGGGTCAAATTAGGCAATTTGGACCACTATGGATAGGTAATTGACAACTTGCATAAGGTGGGACACATGAACTAGGCAAATAAGACAAAAATAATTAAATTAATGTCTAAGGTAGTAAACTATGGGTTGATTATTCTAACACCCCCCCTTAAGCCTGACTTATGAGT
Organism: Pseudotsuga menziesii; assembly: GCA_001517045.1. NCBI lineage: Eukaryota > Viridiplantae > Streptophyta > Pinopsida > Pinales > Pinaceae > Pseudotsuga > Pseudotsuga menziesii. The sequence goes on from LPNX010985845.1 coordinate 59,165, forward strand.
AATATATCAGAAAATTATAGGGCCTAGCAACAAGGCTTAGTCACCCTTTACATACTGCATGTCCATTTAAATAAGGAAAGAGGCAAAACCAACTTGGGAAAATCCTCCCTTAAACATGGACTGTAAAACGAAATTTGGAAATCTTGTCTTCACTCATGCTTCACAGCATGATCAGCAATCCCTAGCAGTGATTTTAGATTGCTGAAGGTCTTCTCACAAAATGCTTTGGTGAAGATATCAGCTACGTGTTCTGAAGATGAACAGAAGAGTAGGTGAATGGTGCCATCATGCATAAGCTCTCTGATGTAGTGCATATGGATCTCAATGTGTTTGGTTCTCTGCTTCTGAACTGGATCTTTGCAGATTTGAATGGTACTCTGGTTATCACAGTAGATGGTATTTGAGTACTCTAATTCGAAGCCACACTCTCCAAGTAAACCCTGCAACCATAAACATTGAGTTGCTGCATTAACAACTCCTCTATACTCTGCTTCTATAGATGAGAGTGCAATGGCACTCTGTTTCTTGCTTGACCAGCTGATTGGCCCTTCTGCAAGCATGAACACATATCCTGATGTGGACGTTATGTTTGTGCTATCACCTGCCCAATCACTGTTAGTAAATCCAATCAAATCAAGATCAGATTTTGCTTTATAGAAGATCCCATGTGTCCTTGTTCCCTTAACAAAGTTAAGGATCCTTTTGGTTGCTTTCCAATGGATCTCATGAGGCTGATCCATGTATCTAGAAGCCACACTTACTACATAAGAAATATCAGGTCTAGTATGTGTCAGATACAACAAACATCCAATCAATTGCCTATACAGTGTATTGTTTACCATAGGTGAAGAATCAGCTTCTTCCAGCTTCACTCCTGAAAGGAAAGGAGTTTTGCTTGCTTTGCAATCCTTCATTCTGAATTTTTTTAGCAAGTCCAAGGCATATTTGGACTGGTGCACCTTGATTCCAGCTTTGGTTTGAGCAATCTCAAGCCCCAAAAATTGACTTAAGAGCCCCAAATCTGTCATGGAGAAGGCTTGGTTCATAGCACCCTTTAAGGAAGCAATTGCATCCTTTGAGCTTTTTGTAATGAGGAGGTCATCAACATATAACACAATGATCATTAATGAACCATTAACTAACTTCAAATAGACATTTGGATCTGATTTTCACCGAACAAAATTCAGTGATAGCAAGAAGCTATCGATCTTGGCATACCAAGCCTTGGGGGCTTGCTTTAGCCCATACAATGACTTTCTCAACCTACACACAAGAGGAGGGTTAGTAGCAAAACCTTGAGGCTGCTGCATATATATCTAGTGAGATCTCCATTCAGGAAGGCACATTTTACATCCATGTGATGTACCTCCCATTGCCTTGAGGCTGCAATGGCTAAGTCTAGCCTGATGGAATCCATCTTTGCCACTGGGGCAAAGGTCTCATTGTAATCTATGCCATGAACCTGTGAGTAGCCCTTGGCTACCAATATGGCCTTTTACTTCAGTAGTGAACCATCAGCAGCAAATTTGGTCTTATAGACCCACTTACACTGGACTAACTTTCTCCCTGGGGGAAGATCCACTAGATCCCATGTGTTGCTCTTCTGGAGTGAGCTGAACTCCTCCTTCATGGTTGTTTGTCATATTGGATCTCCTACTGCTTCTTCATATGTTTGAGGATTAGACTCCACCATAAAATATAATTTTTCATCAAACATAGGATCCTTCATGCACAGACCACTCTCAAATTGAGATCTAGTCCTCCTTGGGTCATTGGGATCCCCAGCTAGCTCTCCTGCTGCATGTAGTGTCTTGGCTGCCCATTTTGGCCTTGTAGGGATGTTGGGGTCTTCAATAAACTCATCTCCATTAGACAAATCAGAATCAGCATGTTCAACAAACTCTTTACTTACTTCCTGAGGTTCAGGTGGAGAAGAGGCTTCTCCAACTTCCACTGCTGCAAGGGGTTCTTCTTCAAACTAAACACACCTTTCGATGAAGGCTTTGTTTGTGCTCAAATTTATCAGTTTGTACCCTTTTGAATCTTCAGAGTATCCAACAAAAAGACACTCTTGGCTTTGGGGCTGCAAATCCTTCCTCTTCTCTGTTGGAATTCTAGCTCAAGCCTTTGAGCCAAAAATCCTGAAATGGGTCACATCTGGCTTGTACCCACTCCATGCTTCGAAGGGAGTCATACCATCAAGCTGTTTATGAGGCACCCTATTCTAAATATAGGCTGCACAGTTGATGGCTTCGGCCCAGTACTTTGGTGCCAAAGTTTTGGCCTCCATCATGCATGTTGCCATCTCCTTCAATGATCTGTTCTTCCTCTCAGCAACACCATTTTGCTATGGTGTGTAAGGGATAGAATGCTACATATGAATACCTACATCTACAAAATAATTAATAAACTCAGACTTGACATACTCACCACCATTTTCAGATCTGAGGACCTTGAGTTTCCTTCCAGACTGGTTCTCAACCAAAGCCTTAAAGACTTTGAATAGGCCAAAAACTTCAGACTTGTGTTTCAGGAAGTAAACCCAGCAATACCTGGAAAAGTCATCAATGAAAGTCAATGCATATTTGGCCTGACTCATGGACATATGAGGGAATGGGCCAGCAACATCACTGTGGATCAGCTCGAGGGGTGCAGAGGTTCTCTCATGACTAGCTCTCTCAAATTTATGCTCTGGGTGTTTTCCTAGGATACAACCTTGGCAGACTCCTTTGGAAAATTTTATCTTGGGCAACCCTATGACCATCTCTTTTTCACTAATATCAAAAAGATACTTGTAATTTAGGTGGCCAAATATTTCATGCCAAATCTTGCTAGCCTCATTAGCATGAATCATAAAATAAGAGGGGTTTGAGTAGGGTAGGAAGTGTGAGAACATGTATACCTTTTGAGCATGATTCGCAACTCCTTTTGCAATGACTCTACCACTTGAGATCTCTGTGATCTCAACTTCATCAGGGGAGAATATGACTTTCTTAGGAGACCCAGTGTGAGTCATCTGGTAAACTGACAAGAGGTTGGAGGCAAGACCAGGCACATACAACACATTGCTGAACTGACCATGATCAAGATCAATCCTCCCTTTCCCCAAACTTTCAGTGAGAGAGTCATCTCCTAGTACTATAGGTGGTCCTTTCAACATGTCAAGTGAGGAGAATGCCTCCTTGGTCAAAACCATGTGTCTTGAAGCTCCAGAATCAATGATAAAACTGGGTGAGCTTTATGTGCTGGCAACCAATGCCTGAACTCTCTCTCTGTCATCTGAACTTGATCCTCCTTCTCTCTTCTTTGAGCTGTCTGGAAGGGAGATGCCATTCTTCTCTAGGAGTTGGGTCAGCATGTCTATTTGCTTCTTCATACAAGAGCTTTCAGTGTGATTTCCCTTATTGCAGTATGTGCACTTGCTCATTTCTCCTTTGTTTTTCTTCTTCTGGTAGTTCTTCTTGGAACCTTGTGGCTCCTCTGGAGACTGTTTCTTGTCTCTCTTTTGCTCAAGTGGATTTTTATCTTTCTTTTTTATTTTTGAATCCACCTTCGAATCTCTAGCAATCAGAGCTTGATCTTTGGATGGTTTGATGGTACCCATCATCACCAGCTTATCCTGTTCTTGTGTGAGAGATTCCATGAAATATGCAAGGCTAGGCATCTTCCAGGTTCGAGCTGTCAATTTTGTGACATAGAAGGTTGAAACAAACACTGAATAGTTAGGGACTAGCTTCGAGAGAATGGTCAGGATGAGATGATCATCCTTATTTTCGATCCCACACTGTTTCAGCTGCAAAACAAGTGCTTTGAACTTGGAGAAATATAGCTGCAGGGATTCAAAGCTATTTGGACTCAGAGAAATCAGCTCATTTTCAATTTGATGTCCCCTCATCTCATCTGTCTTTCCAAAAATATCAGCAAGCTTCTCCCATACTTCATTCGGTGATGTCAATCCATCAAGATGGAAAAGGAGGTCTCTGGAAATACTCAGACACAGGAGACCATAGGCCTCATCCCTCCTGTTGTGCCATTTTATCTTCTCTATAGCTGCATTGGGCTATGCTTCTGTTGCCATAGTCACCCTGTAGAGGCCTTTCGCTCTCAACAGTATCTCCATCTCTACTTTCCATTCAAAGAAATTGAAGGGAGTCAAGATAGTTTTCTGTGATTGATCCATAGCTTAGAAAATCTGTCCCAGTTGTCAGTAGAAGGCTCCCAGTCACTGATGTCGAACCTGCAAAACAATTTTGAAGGAGAGAAATTGATCTACAATAGCTCTGATACCATGTGGAAATTGAACCCAGTGATAGATTAATTTTACTCACAACAATTGACAATTGATCATGCAAAATCACTCACAAAAGAGACTGAAATTGGAGCTGAACACTAAATTGTATTAACTCAGTGTACAATAGACAACCCTGTAACATAATAGGTTGCTGAATAAATAAAATACATCAGGGATTTGAATGCATGAGGAGCAATTCGAATCTAGCATAAAGCAGGCTTACTAAAATTAAGCAAATCCCCCATAGGTGTAAAAAGCTGATCCCAAATCTGTCATGGAGCTCACGAATTAGCAAAATGGATTAGGCAAGCTAAAGAGTGATGGAATGACAACTCATACATTCTTTTCCAAGGAGAAAAGAGTGGAGGATGAAGAGGACAAAAAACTAGTTCACCTCACCTAGTTAAACTTTCCCTATTGCTTTAAAACACTGAAAAAGTAGGCAATAAAGCAGAAAAAGCAGAAGGGCACCTAGGAGGCTAGGAATAAAGCAAAATTGATTCCTTGAGGTTTCCCAAGCACTACATGGGTCAAATTAGGCAAGTTGGACCACTATGGATAGGTAATTGACAACCTGCATAAGGTGGGACACATGAACTAGGCAAATAAGACAAAAATAATTAAATTAATGTCTAAGGTAGTAAACTATGGGTTGATTATTCTAATAGAGGCCATCTTGAAGGACCAACAGTTTGACCTTGTATATGCATAGTATAGATATCTCTACATGGTCATTCCAAATGCTCCCTATGCAGGTACCTCCTACCAGGATGCACTGGGGGCATCCCATGCCACAGATGGCATCATAGGTTCTATCTCCCACCAACCACAACATTTTCCGACACCACCTGCAATACCACCACAGCCAAGCAATAGCCCCAATGTTTCCTATCCAAACCAAACTCCGGATTATGCAAGAATGATGTTGCAATCTGGAGCTACCACTTCTTATGCACAACCTGCGTCACAACAGTAGGTCCAAGCATTATCTTCACCGACACAACAATATGTGAGACAAATGAACACAATTGTGGCACCTCCACCTGCCCAAGTATACTATGCACTGCCTGTGCAAGCCGCTTAAGCCCCCACCCCCACTCCACCAGCACCTTTAGGATAGGTGTTTGCATAGCAAAACCATCCCAACTAGCCAACCTCCAATAACCAACAAGGGTAAGGCAGAAACAGCCAAGCCTGAAACCAAGGAAACAATCAACCACAAGGAGGCGGTCAACAACCAAATCCTCCCAACAATTTTGGGGCAACCCGGCCAGCCCAAAACCCTCAACAACCAAAAACACCTAGAGGCAATGCCCCGTTGCACACAAATCATCCATGCAATTTGTGTGAGTTCTACAAGCACTATACACATGAATTCTCATTCATGAGTTGCGCTAAACAGGCCATTCACAACAAGGTTCATCATGCTAGCAATATGGCATCCCTATCTCAATCCAACCTGGCACCACCAGGGCCTCCACCCATGGTCCTCCAAAACCCATTTCCAATGCAAGGACTAGTAGCAACTGCACCCTCTCCCCAGCCCAATCCTAACGCCCTAGGGACACCTCCGACAGCAGAAACAGGTGTTCACCACCTGTTAGCCATGACAACTAAAGAGATCAATTTACAGACCAGACGAAATCAGTACGGACCTAACACCGAACTCGTTGATACATTAGCGGAATCTATGTCCAAAACAGCTACTGCACCTCTTCATTTACCCCCTTTTCCCCCACGCCCCCCCATACGGCGGGTTTCCAATAATGTCACGGCTCAAGCTGCTGTGAG
>LPNX010985852.1:10813-40626 GCA_001517045.1 Pseudotsuga menziesii
CCCAAACTACAACCAATGAACAAATGTCCACTTATTGCTTATACGTTAAATTCTTTGCGAAATTATCAATCATAAAACCATTCGATTCATTCTCGTTAATCGAGATTGCAAGAATACATATTTAAAATACTTTCTACCACTATTTCAAGCCCATCCCCCTCCTTGTATTGTTCGATCTTGTGAATATATTAACTTGCAAGTTTTAGGTTAACTTTGTCCATGATGTCCTCAATACATGAACAAGTCACCCTTACAAAACACGTGCGATATCCAACGCCGCTACCTCTTGGAGCTACTTAGTCTTCTTGACACGTCGGAAAATCTGATAATTGCACGTTGGTTTCAGATATGTGTATGTTCTATTCTGTAATTTCTTGAAACAAGGGAAAATTCCCTCTACCACGGTTAGTCTTCGTAGGTTAACTGTCTGCTAGACTTCCACTAGATTTGGGGTGAGTTTTTAGCTGAGCACCGTCTCAAATTAGGACCCCATGGCTTGTAGTCAGGTTGGATTTTCCACGTAAATCGCTGCGCTGTTTGCAAAAGTTGTCTAGACAGACCGTCACCGAACTTGATATTCGCACCGATGCTAACTATGGAATTCGATAAATGGTTTTTAATGGCGGGTACGCCGGGTAGTAAGCTGAGGGTGAAGCCCCGTCAACACTTACACATTATATCATCAAGGCTTGGGAACTCCCTGCCCTAACGATCTCCTCGATTGATATATACAAAATGTAAATCTAGTCAACCCTTTTATTTAGATCTATATTGCATGATCTTTTTCTCCATAGATCTAAATAAAACTAGGCAACAATTTTCTAATTATGTGCAATGAACAAGCATTAACTTATACCCCTTAAACAAATGGTGGGCCCGTGGTCGTGGTCCTAGTGTTTGAACTAGGTTTTGATACCATATGTCATGCCCCTCCCTCGGGGTCAACTAAATACAATATGTATATACGTATAAACACAACAGATCTGAAATTATAATGAGCATCGTTTATTTTATTTTCTTGTAACACATAAAATCGATAACAGATCTATGGAACCAATAGATCCAAACTCTAAATATTTAAAATTAATCCAATTTCATTCTGATGCACAATTAATAACAAAACGAATAACTCTAAATACCTAAAAACCGCTAATTGTTGAAGGTTGAGGGCGAAGCCGAAGGTTGATGTTGTTGTTAAATCCACTGCAAGATTAGTCTTCAAGATTGCCAATGCAAACAGATCCACCGGTTTCCTCCCTACCATGCCCTAGAGTACTCTTCTTCTTCTGGGACCCACAAGCTGCGACGAGGCTGACATTACTCTGCTAGCCAATAAACTATGATACTAGACTCATTGTTGAGGGGGACTTCCAACCCCAATTGTATCATACTGAACCACTAACACACCCTACAATAGTCACCTAAACAAGAGCTACAACACAAGTTGCCTCCAAAAATTCTCCATAAACAAAAATATGTTGCAAGCTCTTTCCTCCTTTCTTTTATAGTAACCAACCTTCTTTATTTTCCTACCCCTCTTTACTTTAATTTATTTTATTATCATTGTTTATAATGTTTATCTTATTTTATTGATATTATTTGTAATGTTTATCTTCTTGTTTTTATTTCTATGGTTTATGTTGTTGTCATTATTATTATTATTTTTAATGTTTATCTTCTTGTTTTTATTTCTAATGTTTATTATTATTATTATTTTCTTTTTAATGTTTATCTTGTTATAATTATTATTTTTTATTATTCTCATTTCTAATAGTAGTTGTTGTTGTTGTTGTTGTTGTTGTTTATTTTTAGTTAACATTTTATTAATTCTTGTTTCCCTTGTCCAATTATGAATTAATTAGTTAATTAGTCATCACATTTTTGTTGCAACCATGGATATCAAGGTCATGCTTCCTGCATGCCCTTCAAATATTCCCTCAAGTGGGGAGATGGTATGATGTTTGAAACCTTGTTGACTCAACTCCCGTACCCTGTTGAGGTACTGGTGATTCTCGGGGAATAATACCAAGTCCTTATTGAGTGCACCCTAGCGATATACCTCGTGAATGACCGAACTAAAACTTACCCTCACGTCAACATGCATTTGATGAGTTAGAGTCTCTCTCATTATAATCAAACTCATCGTGCGGACATTCGCTAGACTTAGCTTGTATGGGGTTAAGCCCCGTCCCCTAATGTGGATCGATTGAAAATCACATCCAACACCTGCACGTAAACACTACGCGCATAAAATATTATAAAATAAGATTTCAAATAAAACATAAATCATAGCTGCACATCACCTATCAATGTATCTGACTCATTTCGAGTCTTATGAATATCGCGTGCATCCAATCTTTTTCCAAGATTTCCACATAATCACATGTATATACTAGGTTGTCAATACCTATTACTAATTTGCAAATCATTTCGAGTTCATGGCATATCAACGCCTATTTGCATCACATGTACCTACTCTACATGTCACATTAAACAACTCATCAAAGTACATGATACATATGTATATAAACATAAGTAATAATCAACATTTACATATTATAAATTCATTTGATCATAGTGAATCATGATAACATCATATAACATGTGAACCATCTCAAGATCATAACAGAGACATATAATATTTGATAAACATCAAATCATATCATGATCATGTGAGTTGTCTATCTATATCAACGTCATAACATAATCATTAATCAAATCATAGCATGATCATCATCATAACACAATCATATAGAATCATCATCATTAGCACATAGATAGCGACATGTACCAACCTCAGACATATAACTAGATCATCCAAAACCGAATGTCCTCAAAATAAAGCATCACCTAGTCTAAGTCTAAGCACACATAACCAGGTCATTCACCACTGAATTCCCTCCAAGAATAATTCATAATCAAATCTAGGGTCTATAGCCAAATTCTATAGTCTATCATAGAAATGGGGCACTACATATACCCCCACTTCCAGAAAATCCGTCCCGAAGTTCTGGAATAACTAAGGAAATTGTCTATGCATCCTCCTAGGTCGCAGATCTAGGACTATAGTTGTCCCAATGAACCTTGACATGGTCGACTACTCGATGTCGAAGTTGTCAATTTCCTCATTCCAAAATATGAACAAGCTCAAGTAAATAACATGGGATGGATCTGGCATATAACATGAAAACCATCATGCATATGACTCAATGACGATAGAAAAGAAAGACAGTAAGTAACTGGTCCCAATCTCTCAGTAATCTCAAATGGTCCGACAAACTGTGGCATCAACTTGGCTCCCTTTCCAAATTCAATAGAGCTCTTCTGCAACCTCTCTCACAAGAACACTCTATCTCTAAACTCATGGTTATCTTCCATCTGATGTACATCGACATAACCTTTAGGTCAGTCTTGGTCCTCTTCCAGCCATGCCCGAATCGATTGCATCGGCTCATCCATCTCTTGGATCATCTCTAGACCCACAAATATAGTGTAACTCATGAGTGTAGTTACCTAGGGAATTACAATTATGATGATGAGCGACATGCCTACCATATTCTATTGCACCCCAGTATAATTCCAAATAGAGAGAAGGTTGAAAAAAAGAGAGCAAATTGGAGAGGAAGCATACCAAACATGGTTGAATCAACCACCTATTCAATTTCTATTGCACCCATACTCACCAATTAAGAGTGCCTATAGTGATAATAGTTCTTCACATGTTGACAATGGAGGCAATGGATTAGACGTTGGTATGGATGAGTTATTACGATAAAGGAGTGCCATGTATGAAATGTTATTTCATACATTCTAGGACAATGAGCTAGGGGATGATCATTGTATCACTGAAGCCTTCTTCAAAAGCTTGAAAACGACAAATTCCACACTTCTCTTTAATCATGGTGGGTCAAAGTCTACACAATTGGGGATGACAATGTTACTGTACAACTTGAAAGCAAAGTATGTCATCTCTAATGTGAATTTCTTAGCGATGTTGAGGTTAGTGACCATTAACTACATTATATTTTGAGGAATCTTGTTACTCAAGGATCATTGAAAAGGGTCGATTTTATGAACGTTAAGTGACATTGTAGATTTGTATTTCCCACTAACTACAAGTTATTCAAATATAAGGCACTTCTGAATGATAATGTCTTGCTTGGAAGATGAAAGGAGGCAAAGAAAATGTTGAAAACGTTGGGTGTGGAGTACATATCATATCATGTGTGTCCCAATGATTGTATTCTATATAGAGTGAATATGTAGACAAAGGCATATGTCCAAAATGTGGGCATGAAAAGTACACATGATCAAATAGCAAGGCTAATGCACATGGTCCTCCTCATAAGATATTGCAGAGACACATGCATATAATCCCAAGGATTCAAAGGCTCTTTCGTTGCAAAGAATTAGGTATGTTTCAGGGATGGCATGCATCACATCAAAGTGAGGAAGGAGTATTGCGAATCCCAACAGATTCAATATCCATGAAGCATATAGAGGATACACGGCCTGATAAATTCAAGGATGAAGTACACAACCTTAGATTGAGTATAGCCATTGATGGTGTCAACCGATATTCCCATCCAGACATCACCTATACTGTCTGGCATGTAGTGGTGATCAATAACAATACCCCCCCATGGTTGTTCGTAAATAATGAAGATCTTATGTTGGCTCTTATAGTCCTTGGTAGAAGGCAAGTGAAGAATATGGATGTTTACCTACAACCATTGATCGAATATTTTAAGGCATTATGGGAAGAGTTATAGATATTTGATGTATTGATACCCATCCCACCAGAGAGGAGTTTTACGTTTTATGGCATATGTGCATACACCACACATGATTATCCAAGGTTGGGAGTTTGCTCAGGTAAATATGTTGCTTGATTTGCTTATATTCAAAGCAATATTTTTTTGGAATATTTAATTCATTGTGACTATATTGATCTTAAACACTCACAACGTGCTCTGTATACCATAACATCACAGGTCTTGTAACAAAAGGTTATCATGGATGTAAATGTTGTGGACATTATATTAAATCTAGGTGGTCCAAATACCTACGAAAGCCAACGTATGACTCCTCTAGGGTATTCCTCCCAGAAAACCACCCTTATAGAAGAGTAGCATTTGATTTCAATGGTAAACTAGAGAGAACCCAAATGCCTAAAATAATGACACCAAATGACTGACTTAGTGCATATGATAGAGAGAAGGAGAAGGAAATTGCATAAATGTTTGATTTAAATGGGGAACCTATGTTCGATGATCCTGAATTCTTTGACACCTATGATGAGAAAATGACCAAAGGGATGAACATAAAATCAATATTTTATGAGATCCCATATTGGGAGCATCTTAAGATTTCCCACTTACTAGATCCCATGCATATATTTAAAAACCTTTCAGGTTCTTTGTGGCGTCATATATCATCCAAAAAACATGACAAGTTAAAAGTCAGGAAAGATTTTATTTCTTCAAATACTAAAAAGAAGCATTGGCAAAGATACTAAAATAGAGGAGAGGATGACCACTCTTTTTCATTTAAAAAAGGTGACGTCTCATGGATTTTGAAGAAATAAGATCTTAATTTGGTAAAGGAAGTTATATTGGGTGTGAAGGATCCTTATTGTTATGGTTCTTCTCTACGATGCTACTTCACTACAATGAAAAGTTAACAAGTTTGAGATCGCATGACCATCTCAACCTTATAAGGGTACATATAATGTCCAAAAATTGATTTTATTATTCTTTTATATCTTTGACCACATAAGTTAAAATGAAATTAATTGTTTGTGTTTACTTTTTAATGTCATTATCCGTTGTTTGTGCGTGGGTGTGTGAACCACGAATTTCCCAATGACCTGCTACATGCCATATCTAGACTATCTGCATTTGTACGATGGATCACATCAAAGGAGTTTTACATTGCTAGCATTCCCCGGTGGCGTCAAGCGATAGCAGAGATTGTTTGCATGTTTGAGAAGGTATTGTCGTCAAGTTTCATGGACTTGCAGATTCATCTTCTAATTCACCTAGTCAATGAAGTTGAATTACTCGGGGTGGTCTCATGTCGCTGGATGTTCTTCTTAGAGAGGTACATGAAAAAATTAAAGGGATTTGCTCGGTAGAGGAAAAAACCCGAGGGGGCTATTACATAGGGGTACATAGTATATGAGTCGTTATATTATGCCAATGAGTACATCAATAAAATCGACGACACACTAGGTGCAATGATTTGGGTTGATGAACATGATGAGGAAAAAAGGGAAGGGGAGTTACTAGAATAGTAAAAAAAGGAAAAAGGAGCTTGATAAGGAGTAAGTCACTTATATTTTGATCTTCACATTTACACATAGTAACTATTCACAATAAACTTCAAAATCTATATTTCATCCCATACGTACTAAATATGGTTTTGTTTCCATAAATGCAACAACACATTCATAAATTGATGCAATCAATAAATTCATTCTTTACAACGCACAGACAACACAATCGTGGGTCGTATTATATGAAGAGAAGAGGAGGAAATGGGACATTGACATAAAATAATTCAGTTGGTTGCATGGTAGAAGCATGCCTTTTCCAATCTATTTAAAAGAAAACATGCCAATGATCTGTCTCAATAGTTGGGTTGTGGACTAAGTCAGAGAGAAATATGTTGCATCAGGTTATTACCTACCAGAAGAGGAGGATGCACTAAACATTGGGATCATGTGGAACAACTCTGTAATAAAATATTTATGTACATTTCTAACATTATAATGCAACTTTAAATTGTAACATGATCTATATTTAATATATTAATGCTTTGGTTTTTAGACATATGATACCACCATCTGTTAACTTTTCATACAAGTTCATTCGTTCCCATCTATGTGGGATCGTGCACATCATTTTCGCATCGAGGATGATGATGATGGGTGTGTTACATAAGAATATGGAGTGGAAGTCGAGTTCGGCCAATCTAGTCATGCTAGACACTGTGATTGAAACTTGATAGGAGGAATGTTGGGTTATGCCTAAAATATACAAGAGATCATTCAAGTGGACTTCTCATCTTTCCAATGTGTTATTTTTAGGTGCAGGTGGTGGGACAAATTCGACAGGAATAACGAAAAGGAAGATCATGATAGTGGGTCGATATGTATCAACTCTAGAAAGATGTGGGATGAAAGTAAGGAGCCTTATGTTTTCCCAAAACACTACAACCAAGTGATATTTTACCCATATGTGATGGATAGATATTGGCGATTCATATTAAGACACAACCCTAGATCTAAACATATTTTTTAGAACAACAATGTTAGCATGCCAACTGAGGAAGATAATGCGGGTAATGGCAATGGAGATTGATATGTAGATGTTGTATTTCATCATTTACAGATTGAGATATCATTTTGTTATTGTTATGTTTGATTCTCTAATTATATTGTTTGTTTTCATGTTATGATGGTAGAAATAGAAAGTTGATTACTGGATGCAGTGATGTTTAAACAATTTTAGTTGGTTAACAACTAATATGATACACAATATGGTTTATGTATTTGAAGTAATTTATGATTGTATGGAATGATTATATGTAATTGTCCAAGTTACTCGTATTATTTCTTATGTATACATATAAATACACCATGAAAATAACTTACATGATTCAATTTTAATTTATTATGTGAAAGTAAAGGCTAACATATTCTTTCGGAGTTGAAGGTGTTCTCTAATTTCTCTATTAATATTGCAATAATGCTTGTAGTTTATGATGTTTTTGTTATGAATAATGTTAAGAATCATACTTGAATTAATTGCGCCGAGAGGCGCTCTACAACCCAGTATGGGGAAGATCTTGTAACGTGATGTAACGTTTGTAACATGTCGACAAAAAATAATAGTGATAGTGAATATTATGGGAGAGATTTTGTAACACAAAATACAAAAATAATATCACTTTCGTAAAGTTATTTTTATTAATAAAAAATAAATTTTCTAATAGGCCAAAATAAATGTCGGCCACAAAAACAATCTAATATGGGGGAGATGTTGTAATCTTCCTACCTAACAAACAATAAAAAAGTAAAAATTTAATTATCCGTAAAAAAAATATGTGGGTCAAGAAAAGAACATAAAATTGAATTATTCCCCAAAAAATGTTGGCCTTGCACGTGGTTTTAAAACCATGTGCAAGGCATTCTAAACAACCCATGGTTTTATTATACACGGTTTAGGAGGCTTTGCACATGGTTTTTAAACCATGTTCAAGGCTTCCTAAACAACCCATGGTTTTATTGTACATGGTTTAGGAGGGCCTTGCAAATGGTTTTAAGATCGTGTGCAAGGCCTCCTAAACAACCCATGATTGTAGGAGGGACTTGCATATGGTTTAAAACCATGTGTGGCGAAATGATGCAATGTTCGTTCCTAACAAAATAAAAAATAATAATAAATATTATATGTCAGCCATAAATAATATTAAATATTAATAACAAAAAAATTATATGTGGACCTTAAATAAAAAGATGTCTCTTTTGGTTTGAATCAAATCAATGGATAGAGGTTTGCACCTCGAGAGATTTGATCCATCTCGGCGCTTAATAGAGCCTAGGATTTGGATCTAAGCTGGTTTGTGGTATTTTTGTTAGATTAATGTAATGTTATTTTATTATTTGATTAGATTAAGTTCAATTAATTTATGGTCGGATAACAATGAATTATTTTATGGCCTTGATAACAACTTAATCTACAAGAAAAGTTAAGGTTCTCTACAATGATTTAATTTATGGCCTTGATAATAATGCAATTTACAAGAAAATTTAAGGTGGTCTCTAATTTATCCATCAATAATTGAATGTTTGTATTTCATGATGTTTTTGTTATAAATTATAATGCTAAGAATTACAATTGCATTAATTTATGACACTTTTGTTATAATATTTGCAATTTTTTTAATGGAAAATATAGAGAAAAAACGACTTTTTAGGATGAAGGTGTAGGTATGTAATCTTGTTTACGAGAAGAAAATGGCTTTAAGTAAATATGTTATATTAATTAAGTTGGATTGAATTTTTGAATCTCTATATTTCTAGGAGGTTGAACTCCATCTTAGAATTGGTTGAGACAATATGGAATTATTATATGAAGCAATTAACAAATTAGATGTATGCTTAATATTTATTCACCTTATTTTATTGTTTGTAAATAGGTATGTACTTTTGATTTCTAAATTAAATCCATAGTTATATATTTCACTAAAAATATTTGATATACGTATCGATATACAATAACTGATTTAGATTTCATTGATTAATGTAAAATTATAATAACATAATCCTATGTTAATCTAATAATTTATATAACTAATATGAATCTATACTATTTTAGAAATTAGATATATTTATTGACAAACTCAAATTACATGAATATTTGATATCTTAAATGTTGCATAGTTTTGAAATTATTATTAAATTCAAAAATATTATAATGTTATTAAATATAATTTGAAAAAAATAATATTAGCAAAGTAATACAACAATCCTTTTAAATAATAACACTATTAGATCAATAATTAATTGCAATTTTTTTGAAAACTAGCTAGATTTAAACCTCATTTTTAGAGGGTATAAAATGTGTTCCTCGAATGTGGACTAAAGTTATATTCACAGGGTCTTCACTCAGTGAAACCATTTCATAATGTCTTATAATACCCCTAATTTGACTAGATATTGATAATTACCTACAAATATCATTTTGTTGACCCCCTCTCCCAATACAAATTCCCAATTTAAAAAACCTTATTTTTACGATATATTCCTTATTTTTTACTAGAAACCCCTTTTTATACGCCCCAAATACGTATAAACCCCCATACCCTAGTCCGTGCCCCCCCAATACCTACAATATATTGACCTTATTTTTCATAATTAAAGAAATCCCTTTTATGAATGAACATGATAAGATATTGCTCAACAAGGTGAATCCCTCGTGGTTATATTATATAGTGAAGATCATCATGATTAACAATAATTAATAAGTTTGGAGAAAGCAACATTTGGGTTTACAATTGAGAGAAAAATGTTGTTCTTTTAATTAAGTTTTTTTCTTTTTTTCGATCAGAGCTTTAATATTTGTCATTGTAAAGTGAGTTATTGTCAAAATATTTAAAACGTTCGATGGTAAATTGATAGGTCATATTGATGTTCATATTTACATTTCTTTTTGTCATGTTCTTATTCATATATTATAATAATATTACATGGTGATACTTGAATTTTTTTTATAATGTTTGTCAATTAGAGTTATAAATTAAACAATATTCATTTATGTTTATCATTTGAATATATAATTAAGTTATACACAACATTATATGATGAAGAGTTAATTTCTTTATTAAAAATCATGTGTTATTTTTTTTCCCTGAAGAAAAAAAGCTGATTTGTATTAATAAAAAAAACTACATACAAACTAGTATGTAATCTATTTTGCTTTATGCAGATTTACATTTGTTTTCACATCCTTTCTGATGTAATTGCTTCTTCTTTTCAGGGTCTAAGAGAAACCAAGACTAGTCTTAATAGACTGTCATGTCTATTGGTAAAAACACCCGTATGAGGTAGATACAGGATGAAACTGTTTTCCATCCTCTGAGCTGATTATATATAGATAAAAAGAGTTTGAGTTCGGTGTGAGCTTAAGATCTACTACATGATGCTTGTAGATTGTCCCGAATTTTTTTATAATAGTGATTTAGTGAGGAAAAATAATAAAAGGCCTATGAAGATACTCCATGGCCTCTGTGTCCTTTATCTCCAAAATTTTCCATTGCCGCCATTGCAGATTCAATCCCGCCTTTGAGAGTTTGTCCGCATCCGAATTTCGCTCCCTGTAGACATGTTTGAACGAGATTGATTCAAAAAATGAGAGATATATGGTTGTCTCTTCATATAAAGTATCTAGTGTAGAAATTCTGCATTTCTGAGTCTTGTTTAACCAGTTTATGACCACCATTGAATCACCAAAAACTTGAAGCTTTTGCAGTTTCTTTCAATTGCAAAACAAAGGAGAAGTTTCAAAGTCATAAGCTCAGCATAGTTGTTGGTTCCGGCTCCCAGCCCCATGGAGATTTTGAAGTAATGGTTTTGGTTGAGATACAAGATTGCTCCTCCCCCACATGTCAAGTTTTGGGAAGCTCCATCAAAAAAATCCCAAGGGATGTTTTTGTTCAACTGTTTAGGAACAATCATTCTTGGAGGGGGGATGTTTCTTGATTGAGGAAAGTAATCTAAAAATCATGTGTTATATGTATATAATTCCCAATATAGTTGTAACAAAATAAATAAAATACTATCCATGTATAAAATTATGACAAATATTACTATATTATTACGGAAATTACAATAAATTATAATATCCATAGAAATTATATAAGAACAATATGAACACCAACTATAAAATTTTTATTACATAAACATAATAATATGACAAACTACTAAAAAATTATAAACATGATACTTTGACAAATTATAGAATAATCATACATCATAGAGTTACCACAAATCCATCCATAATTTACAATGCAACTTCTGATGTTTTTGTCGACTAAATAAAAACTTGGTGATTTAAAGGCCCACATGATTTTGAATAGTACAAAGTTTTTTTAGTATATAAGCATACGATCATCATCATTTTCAACAGCTAACAAACACAAACATCATGATCATGGAATCATAAACATAAAAATAAACATCATCATACAAACATAAACATAACCATAATTTTTAACAAAATCATAAATGCATCATCGTCATTTTCATGACATAAACATAAACATACCATTATTATCATTGTCAGCATCTAAGAAAACATACCATTATTATCATTGTCAGCATCTAAGAAAACATACCATTATTATCATATATGCCATCATACCATCATTAGCATAAAACCAAAAATAAACATGAACGTATAGTCATAAATATTACGTCACATATTTATGTAACATATACTGCAACTAACAGATTTAAACATCAATATTTAACACACATAACTAATAATACACGTAAACATAATTAGCATTCCATAATCATCATTTTTACCACATAAATATATAAACATCAACATAAACAAGAAAAATGCAGTATATACATATATAACATCAAATTCATGATATAATATGTCAAATATAATAATATCTCTCTAGTGCAATAACTACCACGACATATCTACTCAACCTCCGCCAATAGAGGCATCATCAATATCTCTCCTACTAGAGATAGATGCATCATTACCTCCACCAATAGAGCTGGAGGAAATATCTGCACCTCTTCCAACAAATCCAGAGGCTTCGATACCCATACCAGAAAGAAAAAGAGGCCTGAGAGGAGGAGGGATAGGTCCATCAAGATGAAGTGTACGACCCTCTCTAAGCATCTCTAAAACAAAAATGGGTGCAGTAGGAGCCGATGGATGGTTGAGCCGATGAGTAGGACTGAAAGGTCGGTCGAGCATGGGTATAGGAGATGATGATGGCCTAGGATCATATGGAAGGTCAAGTAGAAGTATAGGACTGCATGATGACGAAGGTGGAGGAGGAGGTGGAGGAGACATTGAAGGTGGAGGAGGAGGAGGTGAATGAGATATTGAAGGTGGAGGGGGAAGGGGTGGATGAGATGTCAAAGGTGGAGGGGGGNAGGAAGATGTGCGAAGGATGAAACCAACTGAAAGCGTGCATCGACAACATGCTACATCAATAACCTCGTATGACGAGGAATAATCCTCCATATCTCTGCAAGCTCAAGCTCATCATGAATCTCATGCAACCACACAGGCTGTACACCTAGATCAACCAACAATTTGGCCAACCTATTTGCCATATCCTAAATATATCTATCCTGTGGCCTATGTGGACGGTGGCCATGACGTTTACCAACCACCTCATGTGGGTTAACATGACCATGCTCCTCCATATCCTTGTCATCACGAGTAGGGGGAGGCAAGCCGACCTCTGCATTAAATATGCCAATATATGCAAAATATATAGTACATAATAATAATTTGACAATTTCATTCAAAAATTTAATATTTATAACGAATTTCATTCGCATTAAGTACACAAGTAATAAAATGCAACTATAGTAATTTAAGCATAGCATTAATATTGCCTCTCTCATCAGGTGGCTCATCCAGTGTAAACAAGATCTCTGCGCACCCTCTCCAGTCCATGTCAACATATGGATATGGAACCATGTCAAGTGCATGGTCATCCTCACTAACCAACATCTCTAGCATATCTGAGGTGATCCTCGCTGGAAACTCAAGTTTCCCCCTCTTGGGCATCATCTCCCCCCACATGCACATACACACCTCAGTCATCAGCCTAGAAGGTAGGCACTCAAATGATGGATTGGTGATCGAAAACCTCTCAAAAAATAAACAAAAAATCTCTAAACCGAATGGGAATTTTGACATCCCATCAATGATTGCACAAAATCTATCCAAATGATACAAAACTTCTGCAAAAATATGGCAGACCACCTAATGCATTTAGGTATCTACACCAAAGAGTCAACATAATAGAGTAAGGGGAAACTAATGCGCTTCCCATCAGAAGTGGAGTGTTCCAACGTCATAAGGAAAAGAGAGAGGCGCCTAACATCCTCTCGACCAAAAGAAGATATCCAAAGTTTCCCACTGCTCAATCAAACAAATGGACAAGCGCATCACTGATATATATCTAAGAGTAAGCTAGTTGACTCTCTATGCAACACCAACTGGGACATTGGGGAACCGAGGTAAATCCTCCCCTCACCTAGATAGCCCAATGATGAAATACATATCCTCCTCAATAGGTTGAAACCATTGACCACCACCAACATATAATTCCTTCCTATAGTGATCCCAAAGTCGAATCAACTGACGTAATAATGCACTGTTTCCCTTAACGGATGTAGCCTCTTGATGGAACTTCAGGAGGCAAAAATCCTCAAGAACTCTCTGGTTTGAGTAGTAACAGGGCAAGGATACAAATCCCTTTCCCTCTCCCTAGCCTTCTAGTCTTTGACCATGGTATATTGGTCAAGCTTCTCACGGTCCTGTTGAACAACACGTCGCTTCTCATGTTTTTGTTTCACATATTCCATACAATTAAAATAATATTTAGTAACATAAACAATATTTTTTAGTGAAAAAAATAAAAACTTACAACTAATGCATCATAATAATAGAATCGCCACATACGCAGTGCTTTATGTTCACAAATGCACCACTTACGGTGCTCTCCTACAATAATACCATGTCGATAACATATTTTAACATTATTAAAATTAATCTAAACGGTGCGTCAAATATCCGGTGCATTGCTACAATTTGTAAAATGGACCTAACAGTGTGTCGTACTCAGCACACCGGTGCAACCCATTTTATGCACGCACCGTTAACCATTTTCAATAAATCTAATTTTAGTGTTCCCATGTCACATCAAAGCATCGACACCAGTACACTAACGTGGAATTGGTGCACCGAAATTATTTTTTTCTAAAATGGTTAATGAATACGTTGTTGATGTGTTTAATTCAAGTAAGCACAACATCAACGATACAAATTTACTTCAACTAATTGCAGTGTTTATGCATAATTGTTATTTAGATTTTAAAATTTTCACGGTGTGCTTAAGAAATTTAAGAGTACTGACAATGGTGCACAGAATTTCGATAGACACACCATATTATCTTTTTTTTTTTATTCTATGTTAACCAATGTCCATTATATTAAAGAATGCCATAAAAGGTGCGTATATTTCCAGTGCACCTAGGCCATGTCAAAGCACCGAAATTGGTGTTGTAACATGACCTAGGCGCATTGGATAATTTAGTGTGTTTTTTTTTTAATATTAAATCTTTATGGATTCACGATGTGTTCTATATGTTCGGCTCGCACAGTTAGCGATGCAACCTATAAAAATCTACAAGGTGCACCAGGTTCCGGTGCGAGCCGAACGACTCGAACGCACTACGCATAATTTTTAAAATTTTTTAACGACAACAAATTAATTCTCCAATAAAAAATTAATTCGCTTTAAAATTAAATTATGAGTTAATAAACAACTTACTCTCTAAATGACTCTTCGGGAAGTCATCCTGACAATGTATGGAAAAGTTAAAAATTTTACCGTTGTTTGTCAAAATTTAAACTAACAATAAGGGCCAATACAGATGAAGATTGTTGCCACGTGGACCATGGATGTCAAGGAATCCAAGTGGCTAAGCTTTCACACCAATGCTTTTAGGTGAAAATGCACTGAGAAATGGTAAAAATGAATTTTATGCCATGGTTTGTTTTTTCATTAAACCCTGTTTCGGTGAGTTTCAGATGAAGCGCACCGGTGTGTGCTTAAAAACCCGACGCATTGAAGAATAGGGTTTTTAAAAAGTTTGAGGGGTATTCCGATGATTTTTGTAATGTTTAAATCTGGTGCTTTTGTAAATACAAATGCACCGATGCTTTTATTATAAAGACGCACTGTTAATCAGGGTTTGCAATTTCAGTTTAAATGAATTTTGCAGTGAAGTTCTGTATAGCAGAGTTCAATATGTTTATTTATTGAACAAGCACCAATGCGTCTATGGTTATCGTGTGCACCAAAATTAGATTTCATGTTAAAATATAAATTGAGATAAGGATTTTTTTTAAATTGATGGGTTTTCCAGTGATTTTTTAATGTTTACTATCGATGCGTTGGGAAAACGTGAACGCACCGTTAATCAAGATTTGTAATTACATTTGAAATGAATTTTGCAATGAAATTATGTATAGTAGAAAGCAATGCATTTATTTATTACACACGCATCGGTGTATTTTGTGTTATTATATGCAATGGGATTAGATTTTTTAATAAAATATAAATTGAAATAACAATGCATTTAAGAATATTAAACACACCGGGTAGTGATACATCAAACGCACTAGTGCTTTTAATACATGTAAATGCACCACTAAACAATTTTCTAAATAACATGAGATTTTAAATTAAATTTTCGTTGTTTTATATTTTTTCTCAATTTTGGTGCGATATCATTTATTTCGCACAGGTGCGACATTGTCTATAACGCACTGGTACATTTCCAAAGAAAACACACTGATAGAAAAAATATATGCTAAACCCTTCGCCTGCTCGCCTCTGCTAGTAACCTCCGCTAACATATTTTTCGACCTTTCTATTAATGTGATTACGCCATAACCTCTGCTAGAGGGAATTTTCCTTGTAGTGACATCAAAACATAAGCACTAGTGCATCTAATCAATACATAAGCGCTGGTGTTAGTTTGGTTGCAACCTTTTGGTGCATATATTGTTTTAAAGCACTAGTGTTGTGTTAAATTTTGGTGCAGTCAAATGCTCTATGTGTTGGAGTGCACTGGCGCATATTATTTTTATCATATAGCACCGATGCGTATTAGTATGTTACAGCATCGATGCATTGATTTTCAATAAAACGTACCAATAAGAAAACATTCACTAAATCTTCTAACCACCGAGTTTCTTTACTTATAATTGTTTTCATAAAAACCTCAATTAAAACATCCGCTACCAACTACAGAGGTTGTAACATATTTTTTTCGACAATTTTTGCCAATCTTGTAACACTGAAAACCTTCACTATGAACTCCGCTATAGGCTCTTTTCCTTATAGTGATCCTCCATGTAGCCATCATTTAGGGCATTCACCATCTATACAAGAGATCTCCAATGCCCTATGAAAGAACACCAAGCCAATGATCTTATGAGACTTGGCATCCATCAAGCAAGATATTACAAGTGTGCATATCCATCATTAACAATCTCTCATACTACAATCTATCTCATATCATATATAAAAGTTCAACATACACCATATACCCAAATCTCATCAAACACCTTAAACACGATGTCAACACTTTCAAAATAATCCGAAAGGCTACTAACTATTAGTCGTTATAATAGTCTTGAAAACTAGTAAACGATTTAAATATTTCAAAAATGTGTTTCATACTCTATCCACTTTTAAAATCTTAGATTTATATTTCCATCAAATTTTGTGCACCCTCCTAAAATAGTGAACAAAGTCACCATCTTTTAGTCCATGTTCATTTTTAATATTAATCATGGAGATAATAAGAGAATTCACATTATTTGAAATTTAATAGTTTTTAAGATCTACCAAATGTCACCTATATCCTTCATCATTATCTTAAAAAAAAAATTCAAATATATGATGTGTAAAATATGTGTTCCTGTGAAACAGGATTGAGTAGTTTATTGGATGTTTTGAAAACATTCTTACATGTGTTATTAAAGCTTAGATTGCGATATCAGAGTGAAAGGCTTCCAGAATCTACCCATAAATCCATGCAAGCTTGGTATTTGAGTAAGTTTCTTTGTTGTAAACACATGAGTGGTTGTTCCTTTATCAAGCCATTTGATGGTTTTTTAATACATCTTTGATTTCTAACTACCGAAGCACCATTATTAATGAGGTTAAGCTTTTTTAAAGATTTTTTTACTATTTTCTTTATTCAAAATATCATTATATCTTTATTTCCTTTCTTTCATCTTCCCACCTTGCATTATTATTCTTTCAGTTTTTTAAATAAAAGTTTTGATACCTTTAATTAATGACCATGTTTCATGGTAAGTTGGAGTGGCTACAATGCTATGCTTTGCTATTCAATTAATGTTCTTTCTAAACAAAAGTAAAACATACATTTTTGTGGTATTATTAAATATACATTTTAACCAATAAACATTATTATCAAAAGTATATATAAATAATAATTAAATATAAATTACTTTTATTAATAATATATAAAATCCAATTAAAAAATTTAACCCCATAAATTTTCAACATCAACCTCTAAAGTAAAGTTCAAATAACACCCTCTCTTTTGAACTCTAAAGTTCTCACAAGAAAAAAATACATTCTTAAATCACTTAAATTTATTGATTTTTAAAACTAAATAAAATCTTAAGACGCATGTTTATTGAATTATGTACGCATGATTATCATTCAACTATGTAGGCATGCCATGTACCTTTGATTATGACTCGGGACCAATAAGTCGAGAAAGAACATGGAAAATATATGTCTTAGTTTTCAAAGGTTTTCATAATATAACGGCAAGAGCTATCTATTGAGCTGCAGAGCATTTAATGCGGCTGCATCAACATTGATGATCGTTGGATATTAAGCTGCTCGAGATCCAACGGTCATGAAGCCTGCTGCATTAAATGCTCTGCAGCTCAATGGATAGCTCTTGCCTAATATAACCATGTCATCCAATAATGTCCTCTATTCATTTTGGCTTTTTGCGATAAGTTTAATATTTAATTTTAATGAATTTATAGCAATTTCTTTACCCTCTTTTTTAATTGAAGTTTCTTGTGTATTTTCTATAAACAAAATTTCAAACTAATAGTTGTTTAACATAATTTAAAAAAAATACTCTAACTTCACATTGTAAAATGATTATATATAATTTAATAATTTTACATTGGTTTTACTATTTTATGTTCAATACAATAATAATAATGATATATAATATACTTTCATATATCGCTTTGCTGAATATCAATAATAAGAACAATAATAAATTAATAAATATGAGAATTCAAATACAGAAATGAATAAAAAAGAGACAGTGAACGTATGAAAAAGAGAACGTTATTACATAACAGTTGGAAAGGCATCAAAACAAGACACACTAAAATGTAGAAAAGTTTGTTCACATGATAACATTACAAGGTTGAGATGATGATAATAATAATAAAAAGCTTAACCAAGCTTGGAAATGACATCATTCAGTGCCGTCACCGTCTCTGCATAATATTTTTCTGCGTTGGGTGAATCCTTGCTCCTTGCAGCGTAGTCAAGCTGTGAAACGCCAAAATCAATATAAGAAAACAAACAAATATAATAAGGAAAATAAGTATATAAAATTAATCAATTAAATAAAACAAACATTTATAAAATAAACGATGCTATAGTATAATGGAAAAAAAAAAATCTAAAACCAATCAATTTAATAATAATACAATTATATACATTGAAAATTAATCTCATAAAACAACTAATCGAAGCAGATTTTATTTTTAACACAATAAAACCTAAATAACTTTTAATAAAATACATTTTAAAAACAAAATATATATATAACAAATTTAAAAAAAAAAAAAATCAGCTTGGGATAGAATAAATGGTTGATGGGTGTTTTATTAAGGCATTTTTTTGCCTAAGGTAAGGTAACTGTGGATAGGTGTACTGTTTTTTTTAACCATAGGAACAACAACCTCCCAAGAGTATATCCAACTGCAGGCCAAATATACCAATAACTTGTGATTTAGCTGGGGCTGAGGCGTACCCTTCAAGCCTTACAACAGGCCAAATGAGCAACCCTACCCCCATCATGTTTTGAACGTAGTATGACCTCCAGAGAGATAACATGTGTTCTTAACCATTAAGCCCACTAAGATGTACTGTTAAGGCACTCCTTGATGGAGCGCCTTAAACACTGGACAGACTTTCCCTTGGGAGGGGAGCCTGTCCAATGCACACCGTCGGATGAGACTCTGGACAGACTTTCCCTAGGGAGGGGAGCCTGTCCAATGCAATCCGACGGTGTGCATTGGACAGGCTCCCCTCCCGAGGAAAAGTCTGTCCTTTTTAAGGATTGCCCTCCTTGGATAAAGTAAAGTCACAATGAATAGATGTACTGTTAAAGCACTCCTTAAAGTTAAGACACTCTTAAAATAAAATCACAGATTGGAAACTCAGTAAGTACTTGCTTACCCAATAAAAAAAAATGAAAAAAAATGGACAGAACTTACGTTGTCAAGGGTGTCAAAAAGTTTGGTGGTTAGGGTTTTGAGGGGCTTCTTCTGGTCCTTGGGCTTGGAGGAGATGACCGTGTTGAGGTCGTAGCGAAGGTAAGAAGCCTTGGAGCGGAGGTCATTCTGGACATACGGCCACGCCTTCTTCTCTATTAGCTTTTTCACCTCCAGGATTTGCTTCGCGGATTCCTTGGCTCTCGCAGCCGCCTGTTCCACCGTGAGCGGCTGAATATAGAACCGTTCCTTCAAGGGCAGATCCAGGTCCCTAGCCTCGTCTGAAAGCAATGTTCCCGCTGCAAATCACCCCATAAACGTTAAATCCACGCCAATTGGCCATCCAAATGAAGCAAATAAACGATTATTTGATACTCACGCTTGCCGCCAGAGGGCGGAGGGGGGCCATCGACCTTGATTGAGCGGGCGTCCGCGAGGGCCTTCTGAGCCACCGCGCCCACGGTCACGCCGGCGGCGAAGAGCCCCAGAATTGAGCGCCGGGTGCTCTGCGCCGACGAGGAGGATGAAAGGGAGGCGGAGGAGTCTTCGGATGCTGCTGCTCGGATTGATAGGACACCGGCCTTATTAATGCCCGCAGGGGCTAGGCGAGATGGCGCCGTGGTGGGCATTAAGCGGGTGGAGCTCATCATGTGACCGCTCTCCAGAAGCGCCGGCTGCGAGACTCCGCGTAGAGAAGCCATGGAGGACATTGCCTGCGCCATTGTTGCTGCTTCTTCCTCCCTTCTTTCTTGATCCAATCTGTATTGGAATTTTAGTGTGAGATCCTGTGAGTGTGTTATCAACTTTGTTGATGGATTGGGCAGATGGGCAGCTCCGACGTGCGGCTATCCACAGGCCCTCGCCAGCCTAATCTATTTGTCCACGTGGCCCTTGGATAAGATTGTCAGTGGATGCCGAATCAACGGTCGCCACGTCGGACAAATATCACTTGCGTAGATGACCCTACGAGAGATTGGCGTAAGTTCCATCTTATTGTGGCCGCTGTCCAATCAGAGGAGAAGGAAGACACCTTTGCAATTGGATATTACATTTTGTATTTTATGTTTTTTTTAAAACTTAAATGATAATAAAAAATAGGATAATATTGAATGATTTTAGAGTTTTTTTTTTTTCTCTTTTTGCATATTTTTCCTATTTACAGAAAAAAAACTTTTGCAACATGGAATGTTGAAAATGAATAGTGAGATTTTATAGGTTTTTATGGCTTTTATAGTATTGTAAGTGAATTTTCTTCCACTTTTGCATTTTTACATTCTTTGGTTGCTTCATTGAAAAAGGTTAAAATCATTGGCCACTTATCTTGGCTTAAGAAAATTTCAATTAAATAATTTTGTATAAAAGGTTATGCCACTTAGGTTCAAATCTCAACATGTAAGTTTTTATAGAAAAGGAAAAAGAAGTTGTGCATGATTGAATTCTTGAATTTCCAATGCAATCCCAAGGATTGGTGTATATGATTAATTAAGAATATATTTGCTCTTATATGAGAGAAGAGAGGTGCAAGGTTCAAATATTTTTTTCCTTGTGTTATAAAGCAATCTACTATCTAAGGAAAGACATTTGCTCCACTTAATAATAGTTGATAAGAGTTTTCACATGCTTTAGCTAGTTCACAAGTCTTTGTAAACCTCAATTACATCTACACTTGCATCAACATTCATTTTTGTATGTATTATTGTTAGTTGTAACAACTCAGTTTCTTTACGAACCCACAATCTCTTTGTAGAGTCTCTTCTTTGGACCCACAATCTTTCTTGTGGAGTTCTCTTCTATAGAGCCACAATCCCTCTTGCAGAGTTCTCTTACGTAAATTCATAATCTCTTCTACGGATTCACAATCTCTCTTGTGAAGTTCTCTTATGTAGTTCTAGAATCTCTTATGTGGACCACAGGATGTTTTACAAAGTTCTAATTTAAGGACCCACAATCCCTGTTGTGGAATTCTCTTTTGCAAACCCACAATCTCTCTTGTTCGGTTCTCTTTAGTGGAACCACAATCTCTATTTTGCACCAAATACCCCAAATAGGATAAAAGTATAAAGGAAGTAACTCCATGCTTTGAGAATAAAATATTAAGAATGAATGAGAAGCCTCTTTGAAGGGGCAACCTCCTTTTACAATATAACAAGTACACCAGATGAGATTATCTCTAAAATTAAGCCTCTATGGTTTATATATAAGAGATAAAGGGCACAATCATGATTAAGGGGCCTAACCGACCAATAAAGGCAACACTAATTTAAGAATAGAAATGTAATTTTTAAATATCTAAGGCTTAACATGCCCCTCTCTTCAAACAAGTGTTGCCCTCAAGACTTGATTAACTGTGGATGTTTCTAAATGAAGAATTCATCTTCCCATGTTCATCACCTATTGGCATGTTCTTCCACTTGATGGGGCACTCAATAATTGTTTGATTCCATAGTTGCTTCATTTGTGTTTCGAGGATTGTTTAAGGTTCTAGTATGATTTTCCCTTCTTTGCCAATCTCTAGTAAAATGGTTTGAACTTGGATCTTATCATCGATAACCTTTTCTAAAAAAAAATGTGGCATGATGGATGGACATGTGAAGATGGAGACAACTCTTGTTGCAACAAATCTTATGATTAGCTCCCTTTTTAGCTCCATTTTGGGCATCTAGTGACCCTATTAGTGTATGTTTCTTCATTCTCTAAGCAATCCTCTACAACACCTTATAGAGACCATAGTACTTGGGTGTTAATTAATTCCTCCCTTTGTTGCTTGAGGGACATTTGTTTATATGGTTACAACCTTAGAAATACCCAATCATCACTACAACAAAACCCTGTGATTAAAATCTTTTTTTGCTTCCTTTTTTGCGTATATACCCCCTTTTAATGTATTTTTCTTCATTTCCTTAGAAAAATTGACGCAATTTCACGAGTTGGCACAATTTTAGGTGTTTTTTGCATCCTTTTGCTAAAATTGGTGCTAAACTTGACGCAATTTGCACCAGGTTTTGCACCGAATTTAGCACCTGGTTTAGCACCAGATTTAGCAACTAGTTTTGCGCCATATTTGGCACCTAGTTTTGCATCTAGATCTTGCGTCTAATCTTGTTGCATCCCCTTTTGCGTCCATGTTTTCCTCCACTTTGGCGCCCACATTTTTGTCCTTTTTTAAATCCTCTTTTGCATCCATGTTGGCATCCTTTTTTGCATCTACAATTGTATCCACTTTTGCAGCCACTTTTGTTTCACCCAATTTGCGAGCATTTTTGGTGCTGCTTTTGCACCCACTTTAGCTTCCACTTTTGCATTCATGTTTGCATCCTTTTTTGCTTCAAGGTTTGCATCAATTATTGCATCCCTTTTTTCATCCAATTTTGAGTCGAGTTTTGCACTAGGTGTTGCATCTAGTTAGACTGCGACCCACTTTCCTTATACAACCTATTATGTCAACAATATTTATGCAGCATGATTGTATTCAACTGATACTATGCGACTGCTATACATTTATTCATTCATAACCAAATCTATAACTATCCATTCAATGCAACAATTATACATATAACTCAAACATGTGCATCATTCACACATATACACAAGATATAACATGGAAACCCATCCGGGAAAAAATCACAAAGGTGCTCTTCATTTGGCATAAGGAAATATATGCACCTTTCATCTGTGCACTAAGTTGTAGACTCTGTTCTAGATCTTCTTCTCTATATTTACAGACTCTTCCTTCCTGTCATGCTCTTTGATCTCCTCTTTGCTCTCTTCCTACTTAGCTCTACTAATGATCTGCACACAGCCTGGATCGACTCAACCCTTCCTACTCTTCTGCGCACTCAGCTGCATATCCTTCAACTCGTATGCACTCAGCAATACTAACAGACAACAATACAGAGCTATCGGTAATGAAGATCATAGTAGTAAATACAACCATAGAAAAGCTAACCTACATACAACTTGGGTTCCTTCTTTTATAGCCTCATTACATACTCGTTACCTGTCGCTTTCTTAGCGGACTTCCTCTTTTATCCAACATGATGTCTTTCCCATTCTAGTAACACCTAACACGAGGCACTAACATCCTGACTTATAGAGATGCCTTCATGTGTGTGGTTTCCAATGACTCTCGCTGAACTCGTACCCATAATCTTTAAGGCCTGTCGCTTTCCAAGCTTTACGCCTTACTATCATTTTCTATCTGTTATGCTACTTGCACGCCTTCTGCTGCTGATATTTTGTCATACCTTCCCTTGTATCACTCCTTCCTTCTGTCATTGCTTCCTCTTCTAGTGCAACTTCCTCTTATGGCGCCTCTTCCTCTTCTTCTTATTTCCTTTCATTGCCTTTGTCGCAGCTTCCTTTCTCCTCTTGCTTTTCTGTCGTTGATTCCGTCACAACTCCTTCTTATTATCCTTTATCTCTTCTCCATACTTGGGCAGAATTCTGATTGAATTCTACCTTACTGTCCCTAGGCCCAACAGGCCCCCAACACTCACCTATGGCTTGTCCCAAGCCACTTGACGCTAGTCCTCCATGTTTTTACTTGAGATGATTTTGCTATGAAAATATTCCACAATTTTCACCACTCTTTCTACTTCTACACGCACTTCTTCTTCTTTCTTATGCAATTGCTCCACCAGGTCGAAACTGACTTGTTCCGGCATGACCTTCTCTACTGATGCCACTTTGTCACGCACCTTATGAAGTACGTTCTTCCGTGTATGTTCCTTATGTTTTTGCTATTACTGTCATTCTTTCGAACATCTGTTACTACTCTCATTTTTTCTAATATCGGATATAGTTACTATTTCAAAGTAGTAGGACAGACGAGATGGGAGACTTATGACTATCATCGACGATCCTTGGTTTCATTTATGGCTTCAGCTCAAGCTCATCCTAGGTTTTTCCTTCCTCCCTTCAGAATATTCCTCTGCATCATCCTTGAATGAGTATGCAACATCGATAGAAACGTTAGAGCTCGCAGCAGTTGGCACGTCTAGTAGAATCTCAATGTTTTTCTTTGCTTCACTGATGGTGAAGTATGCCATCCTATCAACGCCTTACCTTCCTTCATTGGAATCTTCCAGTTCATCTTTTTCTTGAAATTTTCATCACCCCTTATGTTTTCAACGTCTTCCAAAGATGATGGTGATGACAGTGGCATCTATTTATGTTTTCTGCTATCTAAACACTAGTTAGGACCAACGAGTTCTAGCAATGGATACTATGTAGTATGGAAACTATTTCACAGTTTTATCTGGCAAATTTGGTGGTATGTCTTTGGTCCTTGTATTCTAGTCACTGCTTCTTCATTCTTTCCCAGCAATGTTGAGAGAGTGTTGCTCTTATAGGCACCAGAACACTTCTTCGTTGCCAACCCTGGTAAGCTGGTTCTTGTAATAAGTGCAAGGAGGACTGGAATTAGCTCAGCTTCTAGTTGCCTCCCTGCTTGCGGTGGAACATAACCGACAGAATTCCCCTCAACCATAACATGTATAACAACTTCAATTGAAGTGCCCCCAGGGGCACTAGCACTAAATATCACAGTCACCATACTCTTCCGAGAAGTTTACTTCAGCTATGGGTACCCCAAATAGTAGCTCGTTGTGGCATTATATGAGAGTTAATTTGCAACGAAGGGAAGTATATGGCTTGTCTAGGCATTCCATTTGTTAACTTTTCAGACGTGCAATCTGAGTAGCATAATGACAACACGCTCCATCACATGGGTCACCACTCGAAGTTATTATGTTAACGTTGTCGACTATGCCACCCCTTTTTGTTGTGATGTCATGATACATATGGCGGAGGTTACCATCAGATTCTCTTAGTGTCTATGGATTTTGATGGCTTACAGTTGTCTTGTTAGCAAGTTTCTTAATTATTGTGTCAATGTCACATCATTTCCCATCTACGCTTTTTATTGTGGTAACTTCGCTTCTCTATTCAAGTTCCATCATCTTTTTGTCGCTCCTCTTTCGCCTTAGATTTTACACATTTTTTTTTCATCGTACTCCTTGCGATTTGCATTTCCTTTTCTTAACCTTCTGGTCGCACTCCTTGCAACTTACATTTCCCTTCCCACAAGGGTTTCTATCCTGCAACAGGCCAATTTCCTTCGCTGAAGATTTCTAATCTTGGCCATATTCCAAGTCGATATAACTTTACTTCCTCTTTCTTTTTCTTTCTTAATGTGACCTAGTCACAATTATCAAAATAAGGCTTCAATCGACTCCCATTGATGAGCCCCCTGACCTCTGTCCCGTCTAACTTCTCTCACTTCACTTCTCCTCCATCAGTGATTTCCTTAGCGACGTACAACCCTAACCAATGTGTTTTTAGCTTTCCCATATGCTTGAAGAATTTATTGTCGTACATAAGAACAAGACCTCCAACATCAAAATGCTTGCTATTGATGTGTCTATCGCGCCATACCTTTCGCATTTTCTTTTCTACATTCTGGCGAAATCCTACAACAAGTCATTCTTCCTCCAAATGGATTAGTTGAAGCAATCTTTCTTCTACAACATCAACATTTGTCATTTTCATAAACACAACAACTCTCAAACTTTGTACAATATATTCCATAGGCATGACAACCTCTTGTCCATATACCAACCTAAATGGTGTCTGACCTGTCAGCTTATTACATGTTGTGTGATATGCCCATAGTACTGCAGAGATCTTTTGATCCCAGTCATCCCTTCACTCATTGCTGACCTTTGTAAGCGCATTCTCCATAATCTTGTTAAATGCTTCGACAACTCCATTTGCTTGAGGGTGATATGGAGTTGTTCTTTTATGCTGTATCTGGAATTCATTAGTGAGTTCTTCAATCAATTGATTAACAAAATGCATACATTGATCTCTGATCAAAATATTTCGGCAACCGAACCTTGTCACAACATTTTCAAATAAAAAGTTTGTGGCTATCGCAGTAGTATAGTCCTTTACTAGCGCAACTTCTGCCCATCTGGTTATATAATCAGTTGCAGTGATAATATACCTTGCTTCGATGCGCTTCCCTACTAGACTAATAGGTCCTACGAAGTAAACAACCCATTTATCAAATGCATGTAATGTTATCTGTGGTACTAGTGGCATTTCATCTCTTCATGACGACTTCCCAGTTCTTTGACAAATATCACAACTACGAAAATAGTTTCTAGCGTCTGCATGCATGGTGGGCCACCATAACCCTACTTTCAATATCTTCCTCACGGTTTCTTTTCCTGCATAGTGGCCTCCTGCAACACCATCATGTGCTTCACTTAATATCATTGGGCGCTCATGCTCCAAAACACACCGTAGGAGAATCTCATCAGGGCCCAGTTTATACAAATGTACAACAATCAACTAGAAATATACGGATTGCACTACTAATTGTTTCTTCTATGTTGTGGTAGACTCACTTGGCGCATAACCTGTACTCAGAAAATTATGATATCTTTGTATTGATCATCAAACACAACTATCGCAAGTAGTTGTGCATTAGGAATATTATCTTCCAGACTAGTAGGTTCTTCTCCGCTTTCAATTCTTGACAAGTGGTCAGTTCCCAAATACAACCTACCCGGTATAACAATTATTTCAAAATGAATTCCTATAAGAGGAGAAGCCACCGACAGATCCTCCCCCCCAACACTAGCTTATTGACCAAGTATTTAAGCGCAGAGTGGTCAATGTACATCTTGAAGTGTCCACCCAACAAATAATGTCTAAATTTTTGCAGTGCATACACCATCACTAGTCCTTCCCTCTCTGTTGTGGTGTAGTTTTTCTCTGCAGTTGATAACTTTATGCTAACAAAATCAATGGGGTGATCAATTGCTCCTTCCCTCGGATGCGTCAGTACCACGCCAAGCACAACACACGATGCATCGGCATGAACATGGAATTATTTTTTCCATACTGGAAATACAAGTATTGGTGCAGTAGCCATCTTGTTGTTCAACTTGTCTAGACTATTTTGGCATTCGTCTGTCCACTGAAACTTAGTGTCTTTTTTTAGCAATCTCTCCATCGGGGCAGTCACCTCCGCATATCCCTTGATAAACTTTATGTAGTATCCCATATGTCCTAATGTTTCTCTCAACTTCTTAACTATGGTAGGTGGTGGTAATTCAAGGATGATGGAAATCTTGGTTGGACCAACCAAAATTCCATTGCGACAGACCACATGGCCAAACAGATCTACAAAAGGTGCAAAAAAAATCACTTTTTCAAATTTAGGGAAATTTGATACTGGCAACATCATTCTGAGATTCTCAATATGGTCTTTTACAAGACCAAATACCATCCAATCATCAAAATATACTTCAAGAAATTTATGTATGAAATCTTTAAACGCAACAACCACTATTCTAGAAAAAATTGCACGTGCATTCTTGAGTCCAAAGGGCATTACCGTGTACTGGTAGCATCCCCACTCTATCGCAAAAGTAGTCTTGTGTCGATCCTCCTTTTCAATTTGTTAGGATTTATAATCCTCCCTTGTCTGAACTGTCTATTAGATTATATTTTCCTAGATTAGGAGTCATTTAGTTATTATTGGGTCCACTAGTACCGTTGGGTCTACTTGGCCTAATGGGGCCACATGTACCAGTCACTAGAATATGGGGAACATCGATAGAGGCTAACTGGAACTAGCTTCAGTTGCATGCATCAGTTTAGGCGCCTCCTAGACCAATCCCTACATATTAGGAGCCATTAGGAGTGCCGACACCAACATCCTTCAGTTGTTGGCAGTTGGTAACTAGTTAAGCTTAGTTATTCTTTAGTTAGATATCCTCCAATTCAATTAGCGCCAGTTATGCATGGCTGCATGTGGGAAGGCGTCATTTCTCACCTACTTCTCACCTACCACTGCAATTAGACTGGTCTAACTGATTATAACTGATTGAGAGACTGGATTAGGCATCTCGAGTTATCCAGTTGAACTTTGATAGTGATTTATACACTTCTAGTTATCCATGCATTCGGATACACTTAGATTTAGTTGGTGGATTCGAATCTTATCCACATAATTCAAATTCCTCCTTATGTAACACCATTGTAACACTGGATCTTTAATGAAGTTTATATTGTAATTAACTTAGCAATTCTTGTCTGTTTCCTGTGAGATTTGTTTTGTTCAGTGTGTATTAATCATTCCTCTTCACTACATTAATAATTAAAATCTAATGGAACTGTTATCTCCCAAATTGACCACCGTCATTTTGGATGACAGAATGGGTAAAAATATTTATTTCTATAAGTCATGGCCTTCAAAATTCAAAATCTCAGTTTTCGGCAGTTAACTAAGTCTGTGGAAGTTTACTTAACTGCCGAAACAGGCCAGTTTCATCAGCTAATTTGGTTTGCCAGAATGATTTTAGTTGCCGAAAATGTTTCCATGTGTAAATTTAAAAAAAGATTGTGCTCTGGAAAAATACTACCAGCTATATCCTGACCAGTAAAGCTAAAGGACTAAAAGCAGCAGAATTGTCAAGGAATTGGCAAAAAATAATTATTGCACAGAGCAGTGAATGGAAATTGGAGGAATATTTTTGCTGAAATCGCGTGATATTGTGGGGAAATTTTGATGGCCTTCCCGAACTCCAAATTCAGATCTAGAAGCACCAGTGGATAGCTTATGATCTGTAGATCAAAATCGACTATTCGAACATGCAAAACGGACATCGAACGGTTGAGAAAATTGATTTTTTCCAAAGGCAGTTTTTTTAGGAATTCCACGGGTTTCGGCAGCTTAGGCGAGCTACCACATCGCTCATTAGCTGCTGAAAAGGCCAGCTTTCGGCAGCTAAAGGCGTTAACAGAAAAAACATTAGCTGCCGAAAACCTGTTTTGCAATTTTTCTCTAAATTTTCGCCCAAATCTCAACCACCAAGCTATTGAAGGAGATCTCCATATCAGCATTTCCTTGATTTTAGGGATCAGTCCCTATCTTTTTGCTTTTAA
>LPNX010985852.1:41661-107139 GCA_001517045.1 Pseudotsuga menziesii
GAAAAAGAGTTCGAGCTTGGAGAAACTTGGCCTATGTTTTGGTTGCTATTCTAATAAAATCATAGTTTTCTCTTGTTGTTGTAATCAGATTTTGTCATCCACCATTATTCTGCACTCTGTTGAATTAGCTTAGCTTATGCTCATGATTTGATGGAGGAACTTCTTATTGCTTAGTGTAACCCTGCGTTATGTATGTACTTGGTTGTATAAACCCTGCAATCTAATGTATTTGGTTGTTTGAGCAATATTTTGCATGCCTTTTCTGTTATTTATCATCTGATTTACAGTTTCTAAGAGCACTGGCTCATTAAACTATTTGGATTAGCAGTCTTTCCATCGTGCCATCTCAGTATCCCCTCGATCCACTTACTGAAAGGTATTGAATTCTTAAGTTACCAGGCATACCTAGCCTATAACCCTAGGTAGTTTCTTGGAGAGCTAACAGGAACTCATTTCCCGAAGATCAATGGCACATTAATTATAAAATAATATCAGAGCCCTCTCAGGAAAGATTCAAGTCTATCTACTCTCCATTGTACACCAGAAGCAGTTGGGTTCCCACATAAGCCCCACAAAGAGTACCTTGCTTCCCCTGAATTCATTCAGAGTGGCGATGCGAGCATGACGGACTCTGAGAAAGTGTACATGTCGAAAGGGAAGGATTGATTCTAACGTAGTGCGAATGGTTTTGGTTTTGCAATGATATTTTGCAGGTTCAACTTCATATGGATTTGATATTACTAGTTCCTCTTCTTACTCCATCCACAAGATATTTAGAATGGAAATTGAAGATGATTTCGTATCTAAAGAGACAAGGTCTATATGAGGTATCTATTGGACTTGGTAAAGAGTCTTATAAAGATGATAATGACTGGCTAAATTACGGTGATCGAGCTTTTGGAAGAATATGTCTGGCCTTTTCTCCTAGCTTGCGCTTCCTTATTGATTCTGTTGAATACCCAAAGGATCTTTGGACAGAATTGGATAGAACCTTTGGCAAGCACAATGAGGATAATTCTAGCACTTTGGAGAGCACACCCAAGAACAAAAGAGTTATTTATTCAATAGTCTCAGCCTCTACTCTCTCTGATGAAGTTGTCCAAGATGAAGAAGAAGCAGGATCTTCCACACAGTAAATTTGAATGGAAGAAAGTCTCCTTGGAGTGACTCCTTCTCCTGCTGCTCTAGAAGTTTATGAGATCTATGTTATCTCATATTCTCATATGGTTGACCCAGAAGAAGACATTCGAATCTCTGTTATTGAAGAAAAACTATCCTTCCATTCTATGCAAAAATTCTCCATTGATTCTTCTATTTTGAATTATGTGCATAGTTTACAGGTGATTGTTTCAGAAAATAAAGAGGAATTTGATTTCTCTATCTCTAATGATGTTGCTGGTGTGCAGAAAATTAATACTTTGGATATTTTGGAAATAATATCAGATTGTAGGAGTGATCCATTCACTCTCATTGATCTAGAGCTTCTAGTAAATTCTTACATGATTGCATGCACCAATACTCATAATTTTGAAGAAGGAGAAAATTGTGCATCCGCCATCTCAGTGGAGCACACTCTTGGATATGATATGACCCTATTTGTATTTGATATGATCTAATTTGGATCTAATATGATATTACTTGGTTCAAGTTTTAGGTTTCAATAGCTTCCAGTGATGCTTGCAGATGGTCTCGTCAATTTTGGTGTGAAGAATCAATTGCTGCTAGTGATTTGATGTCAATTTTCTTTTATGAGTTTGCTGATATTATATTTTATGAATATTTGGATATTTTGGAAATAATATCATATTGTAGGAGTGGCCCATTCACTCTCACTGATCTATATCTTCCGGCAAATTTCTACATATTGCATGCACCAATACTGAGAATTTTGAAGAAGGAGAAAATTGTGCATCTACCATCTCAGTGGAGCACACTCTTGGATTTGATATGAACCTATTTGGATCTTATATGATCTTATATGGATATGATATGATATTATTTGGTTCATCTTTTAAGTTTCAATATCTTTCAGTAATGCTTGTAGCTGCTCTCATCAATTTTGGTGTGAAAAATCAAGTACCGCAAGTCTCCTTCAAAATTGCTATTAGGGATTTGATATCATTCCACACTCTTGGATCTGATATGATATTATTTGGATCTAATATGATATTATTTGCATCTGATATGATATTATTTGGTTCAAATTTCAAGTTCCAAGAGCCTTCAGTCATGCTTGTAGCTGGTCTCATCAATTATGGTGTGACAAATCAAGTACCGCAAGTCTTCTTCAAACTTGCTGCTGGGGATTTGATGTTAGTTTCCTCTTATGAGTTTGATGATATTTTATTTTCTGAATCATTGCTTATTTGTGAAGATATATCAGATTATGGATCTCAAGCATTCGCTCTCCATAGTCACGGGGATTCTCTACCTATCTATTTGATCATATGCTCATCTCCTCACAGAACTAGTAAAGATGGAGTCATTATGCATTCGTCTAGACACTTTCTCCTAACAATTGGGGCTGATTTTACCTCACATGGTTCGATGTGCAATGCTGCAATATATCAATTTCTTGGGTGTTCCTCACATGGTTCGAATTCTCAAGCACCTTTTCTCTCCCATCAGTTGATTTCAGTTGCTCTACATGGGTCCAATTTTTATCTTGCATCTTTTTTTATTCAGTTGAGCACATTCTTCTTCTTCAAAAGAGGAAGATTCCTCCAGACATACCCATTTAGTTTGGATTCAGTGGTTCACATGCACAGTCTCAGGATGCTGCTACACAGAAGAACCAAGATATTTCATGTATTGTTGCATAGTGTTGCAAATTGCAGCAAACTTTTCACAAAGTTTGATTCAAAACTTGTTTTCCTAATTCACTGCTTATCTTGAGGGGGGGGGGTGGGGTCCCATGAGGTTTTCCCTTATTTCCTTGGTTGATTAAGAAACATTTTTTATCCTTTAGATTGTATATGGGTGACTTTTGGGCTTGTTTCCAAGGCCCACAGTTGTCCAAGTTAGGAATCAGGGGAGGGGATGTTAGGATTTATAATCCTCCCTTGTATGAACTGTCTATTAGATTATATCTTCCTAAATTAGGATTCATTTAGTTATTATTGGGTCCACTAGTACCATCGGGTCCACTTGGCCTAATGGGGCCACATGTACTAGTCACTATAATGTTGGGAACACCGATAGAGGCTAACTAGAACTGACTGCACTTGCATGCATCAGTTTAGGCACCTTCTAGACCAATACCTACATTTTAGGAGCCACTGGGAGTGTCAGCACCAGCCTCCTTTGGTTTTTGGCAGTTGGTAACTATTTAAGTTTAGTTATTCTTTGGTTGCATTCAATTAGATATCCTCCAATTCAGTTAGTGCCAGTTATGCATGGTTGCATGTGGGAAGGCACCAGTTCTCACCTACCACTACAGTTATACTGATTTAACTGATTGAGAGATTGGATTAGACATCTGGAGTTAGCTAGTTGAACTCCAATAGTGATTTAGACACTTCTACTTAGCTATGCAGCCAGATATAGTTAGATTCAGTTGGTGGATTCAAATCCTATCCACATGATTCGAATTCCTCCATATGTAACACTGGATTCTTTAATGAAGTTTATAATGTAATTAACTGAGCAATTCTTGTCTGTTTCCTGTGATATTTGTTTTGTTCAGTGTGTATTATTCATTCCTCTTCAATGCATCAATAATTAAAATCTAACGGCACTCATTTCCTGAAGATAAATGGCGCATCAATTCTAATACAATTCTTATCTAATGATAACCCGAGAATACATTAGTGAATGAATACATTTCTTGTCCTTTGATATTCTTCAATACTACATCTGTGAATGGTGTCGAAAATGGATCATGTAGGCATGCATCATTTAATTTCCTCAGGTCAACACAAATTCTCACTTCACCTGAAGTTTTATTGTCTTGCACCACAATTGGACTGATCCATTTTGATTCTTGGATAGGTTGTGTCACACCAACCTCTAGCATTTGGTCGAGTTCAGCTTTAACTTTTTATTTATACCACGAGTTTAATTTGTATGACCGTTGTTTGACTGACTTTGCATCAGGCCTCAGTGGTATCTTCATTTCACCAAGGTCCCTGACTATGCCTTTCATCTCAAAAAATTTGGTAGGGAACAAATTCTGAAATCCATGTAGTAAGTCAGTGATCTTTCCCACAGTCTCATCATCCCAGTATTCCCCAATATTGGAAAACTTTGGGTTTTCAGACAAGCCAATATTTACTTTCTTTATCTTTAGTGGACTTAGGAATCGGTCACTAGACATACCACCTCCTTCCATTGCACGCATACCTTCTGACTTGGGTACGTTTATCTCAAGCAAATCATCATCATTTAGTTCTCCTGTAATATTGTAACATTCCATCCAATGGTGGACTGACATGCTAAATTGATGGTAATTGGTAGCTGCGACCAAGATTTATTCAAATATATTTTCTTTCATTATTTGTAGCACAAAATCAACTGTCGAATGTTCACTTGTGAACTCAAATGTTTGGGTGAAGCTTGTAACTAAAATTTCCCATTCGACAATTCCTCTTCGCAGTTCCACTGATGTGTACCAATTTATTAGCACCATTTCCAATGTGTGGATGAATCAATGACAGCGAGATTCTTTCCATTTCCTGCGACGATGCTTAATATGCTCCACAGGATTTGTTAATCATGTATATTTCTAATCAGAATAACTGATATCTTCCCCAAATCTGATCTCCATTAATCTTCTACACTGTGGCCATTCAGAGATAGACTGTTTATGTGTACCCCACCATCTAGCAGGCATAGCTTTAATCACAAAGACCAAGGCAGACAATCATTGCAACTCTGTAACTTTTTCTTGAAACTTGACTAGAAAAGACACAAGGTTGGGTAACCCTTCATATGTAGGAAACTCGCTTGCTTTAGCTCCTACCCTTCAGATAGATCTTATGATTCTTGCACATCTTCTCATGGAGACTTCATGGAACCTGTTCTGCCAATTTTTTAGGGCATCACCTGAATCGGATGTGCAAGAACTTACACGCTTCTGACTTATTTTTCCATCAACTGTTGGATTTATATAATCTTATCTTGAAGATATGATATTGTACAACTAATCTAGGTAATTTCCTTGACCTTCACTGTTTATGGGATCGATATATCTTTGCCCTTCAAGCGAATCGATTGGCGCAACCACCCTTATTTCATAATCTTCAAATGATAGGATCATTTTCTTAAAATTTATAATGGTTTGGTTGTCTATTTCCCAGTCGATTCCTAGAAGTGCAGGGTATGGACTTGTGTCATCGACAATGTCGATTACTTCAAAGTCTACATATGTTCTTAATCCTTCGACTTCTACAGGTACTTGAGTTAATCTTCCATTTGGTAGAACCTTCAACTGGTTCACAGGATTTAGTTGAATGGGAGAACAATCTAGTCACGTATTATTCATGCTTTCCCATGTTTGTCTTGTCAAAATGTTAACATCCGAGCCCAAAAATAATATATATAATCCATATCATAGTCTCCTATCTGCACAATCATTAGTAGTTCTCGACCTATTTTTAATCTCTTCCTAATGTGGTTAACTCTTTTCTCAGGTCGCAAGTCATCTAGGGTTTCCTCTATCAGTACTGTCAGTTCTGCGACAACGTCTTTATCATTGATTAGTGTGAAATAAATTTTGAAAAATTCTTTAAGCTTACTAACCTTTTTCATTGGTTTCCTCCTGATTAGATGTTCAAATCGTTCGAGCATGGTCTTGTTTGTCCAAATATCGACAGTTGATTGGCATCAACGGACTCTAGTTGCACGTCCAATAATACTTATTTCTCCTTCTGGACATATAGCAAGGCTTTCTTTTGTGCTGCGGGTCTCGCCTATGGTTGTCCGTGTTGTGTATTATGGTCTGCAGCTATCGCAACACCTCCTCTCATGACTACAACAATGCGAGGTTCTCTTGGTTTGACAGAGATCATCTGAATGTTCTGGTTGGGGTTTGGATTCTGATTTTGCATTGGGTTGGGATTTATGACAATTCTATCCTTCCATTTCACAATTAGTTGCAGACACTGTTCAACAATGTGATCATAAGATTTACAATATGTACAAGTTTTTGCAGGAATTTGACAATCTCGAGAAAAATTTCATGGATTCCCACAGTTATAACATATGACTTTTCCTCTTCCACGACCAAATCCTCCTCCTCCTTGTTGTTTTCCTTGACTTCGAAAATTTCCACCCCCCTTTGTTGAAGGTATTGTTGTTGTTGTGGATACTGATTGTGCTGGTATTGCGGTTGACGATACTGTGGTTGTTGATATTGCGAAGATGGGTATTGAGTAGGCTGATACCGAGGTTGCACTCGTTCAACTTGC
The DNA here is from genome assembly GCA_001517045.1 of Pseudotsuga menziesii. Lineage (NCBI taxonomy): Eukaryota > Viridiplantae > Streptophyta > Pinopsida > Pinales > Pinaceae > Pseudotsuga > Pseudotsuga menziesii. The sequence goes on from LPNX010985852.1 coordinate 48,069, forward strand.
ATTTGCTCATCATTTTTCATCAAGGAGGTATCCACCGTATTTTCTTGCAAAAACTGAAGTGCTCTGCAGTATTTTTCATCATGTCCTACCGATTTACAAAATTTACAGTACAAACTAGCTGGCGCACTTACAATCTTTTGTAAATACAAAAATTCTTCAGACTTGTGTCCCCTAGTCTGACATATTTTACATTGAAGCGTCCCTTGGGTGTTTATTGGGTTCGGTGCTACTGTTGTGATGTAGTTCATGAGCACCGGGAAATTATATTTATGGTGCCCGTATGTTCGACATCTTGTACACCATAGTTCTTCTTGAACTTCCATGCCTCTATTAATGTCATGGAGCTGCACCATAAGGTTGGCCAGCTGCGACTGAATTTGCATCATTCTCGTGCCGTTGTCTCCAATCGGTGATGATTCTAACTTCATTTCTATCTCTAGAGCTTCTATTTGCAACACAATATTTTGTTGCATCAATGGGGTTCAGATGTGCAGAAACAAGGTGGCAATGAACCATTCCTTATGTTGTACGTCCGCCATTTGGAAGCTTACTTTGGCCATTAATGTTTTAAATCTATGGTCAAAGTCTCAGGTAGATTCTGTTGGTAGCTGCTTGATTTATTTGATATTAGTAATGCATTGTGATTCATACTTTGGCTTCCTGAACTCATCTATCATGCCCATTCGAATCTCGTTGAGAATTTTCTAGACAACTCCTATTGGCACTATGGAAAATTTCATGTAGCAGTCAAGCGCATGACCTCGTAGAATCGTGATCATCTGTGCTTTCTTGATATTCTCATCTTGGATCTGTCGCACATTCCACACAACTTCACATAGGAACCAATGTTGTTATGGGTCCTCCAACCCATTTCCATTGAATATCAGTAACTTAATGTTAGCTCCAACCATTGTATTTACTATTCGCACAGTTGAAACAAAATTTTGGCTAGCCAAACTCCCTTGTACGTTATTTACAACATTAGTGCTACTAGTATTTACAAATGCAATTGGATATAAGTCTTTATATCTTACCTCTGGTGATATAAGGTGGCAGGCCATTAAGGGGGCTCCGCAAATCTGTACGGTGCTATGATGAGGCGGTAGGGTTTGCTCGGCCAAGCCTCGGCCTGAGTGCTGACCATCTCCTTGTCAGTATTTTGGAGGGCTGTTAGCCACCGATGGCGTTTACCTCTACTGTACCGCCTTATGCCTCCCATTTATTGATGGGGGTTCTGGATTATGACGCCTTGTAAGGTCGTCGGTGGGGTTTTTCTATCATGTATCTAGGGTAACATTTTCTTTACTAGAGGTCGGTGGCGGCGAACCGGGGTTTTGTCCATCGTGGATGTGTTGACTGGGGGTGGGAGATCGGGCTTCAACCTGGAGGTAGGAGGCGAATTAACTTCGTTTTACTGTTACTTTTCTCCGGTGAAGGGTTTATTCAGGTGATCGATATGGGTTTGGACGACGAGGTGGACTACGTGGCGGATCCAATGCTGGAAGGTATCTTTCATTTTTCCTCAGGCGGTATAGGGCTGGGTGCCTCGGGTGCTCAAAACTGCTGGGACGGTGGTTTTCTCCCGGCCTCTTTGCACTCGGATTTGGGGGGGGGTTTCTCACCATCCAATTTTTTTGTTGATTTCACTACACCTGCTCACGGGTAACCTGTTGTGCTTCCGGTGCATGGGGAAGCGGGTTCCTTGGCAAGTAATCCTTCTGCGGATGTTGTATCTACCTTGGGCGGTGACTTTCTTGGTTCTGCAGAAGCGGTGGATACGCTAATCTCCGAGGTATTTGGTGATGAGGGTTTGGACTTGCATGTGAATGGCGTAGAGGAGGTTATTGAACAAGGTTTTTGCGGTTCTGTTCTGGAGGTGGTCGTGGGGGGACATGAGATCCCTGTACAGGAAAGCAATTCTCCCGAAGTAAGAGCATCTGGGGGTGGTTCTATACCGCTGGGGGCTAAGGCTGTGGAGCATGGGAATAACAGGTGCCGTAAGGCCTTTGTTAAGAAGCGGTGGGTGGCTTGCTCGTATGCACTGGGGGAGGACATCCGGTGGTCACAAATCGTGTAGATGGCTTCAATGACAGTTGCAGGGAAGATTATTGGTAAGAATGTTTCTATTCCAGTGATTGAGAATTGGTTAAACTCTACATGGGCTGAACATTTGGGGGTGAGTCCTGAGCTGGAAGGCTTGACTAGGGGCTGGTTCGCTTTAAACTTCACATAGTAGGAGCATGTGAATTGGGTTCTAGCGCAAAAATGGACTATTGAACAATGTCCTGTATTGGTTAAATCTTGGACCCCAACTTTTGATGCCTCTTGCAAAAGGGTGGATGAAGTGTCGATTTGGGTTCGGCTTCTGGGTTTACCGAGGCAGTATTGGTCGGAGGAACATTTCATCTGTATCAGCAACATCCTGGGGACATTCCTGGAGGCGGATTTGTCATACAAAATTACAAAATTGCGTAGGGTGGCCCGGATTCTTGTCACTATTAATGTGAGGGAAGGCTTGTATGAAGAGATTCATCTTTCCTGGGGAAATACTTTCTTTAACCATTAGTTAGATTATGAAAATATTCCCTTTCGATGCCGCAGGTGTCATGCTTATGGTCACCTCGCGGTGGATTGTAGCCTGGGGGTGCGCACGATCAATGGACGTGGTACTCAGTGGGGTTCTCGTGGGACTAGTTCGAGCCACAGGGTGTCCTCGCCTTCTTTGGGACCCTCTTCGTCTGAAGCTGAAGAGATGCACATGGAGGTGGTGGTTCCTGTTCATACTGTGGTGGAAGGAAATTTAAGCTCGGAGGTTGTGACCGCAGGGGCGATTGTTGAAGAACATCTGGATTCGGGGTCGACTCCACCGGGTATCTCTTCTACTGCCCCTACTCCATCTTTAAATGTTTTTGCTAATATTTTCATGTTTCTGGGATGGACTGGATGGGGGGAAATTTAAAGAATCTTGCTATCTCACCACTCCCTATTGTGGCCTCCACCCCGTCCACTGCTGCAATTATTGAGAAGGTTCCTCAGTTACCCTTGGTCTCTGCTGTTGATGAGGTAGGGTCTCCTACCCAAACCGCTCCTGCTGAATCAAGATATTTTCTTAGGTCAGGGAAAAAGGCCCCTCATGGGGGTTTGGGAAAGGATACACTTCCTGTGTCTCGGGGGAGGGGTCAGAAATCCTTCCTGGCTAAAGCTCAGTCTAGGGATTAGAGGGATATGACCGAAGGGAAACAACTTTCTATCGAACGGGCACTTAGAGCTGTGCAGGCCCAGAAAAAGGGCCGTCGATGAAGATCATGTCCTTCAATTGTCGGGGTCTAGGAGGTCCCCTTAAAAGACCTACATTGCGGCAAGTGGTCGATGTAGAACATTCAGATATTTTGTTGTTATAGGAAACTCTTGGTGGTGGTGATGTGATCAAGGAGAAGTTGGAGAGTTGGTTTTTTGGTTGGACTTTTGTGACCCTGGATGTTCGGGGTCACTCGGGGGGTCTTGCTATGGGTTGGGACACCCGTGTTATTAAAGCTCTGAATATTTGGGGTATGGATTCGGTTTTGGGAATGACGGTGCAAGGACTGGATCATGGGGACCCTATTGATGTCTTCAACATTTATGGTCCTTATATTAATCGCATACCCTTCTGGGACAATATATTCAAACTGGATTTGTTTTGTGGTGATTTGGCTATTATTGGAGGGGACCTCAATTTCTCTTTGGGCCAGGCTGAGGTATGGGGGCCTTTTGCTTGCCCAGACTTACTTTCTGAATACTTCACTCAGAAGCTCATTGAAAGAAACTGGCTGGACATCGAACCAGTTAAACTTAAGTCGACCTAGCAAAACAATAGGTGTGGGGACGGTCGTGTGGCTAAGCGTCTTGATCGTTTTCTGGTTAGTGAGAAGATGCTGGACCATCAACATTTTTTGAAGCAGTGGGTGGGCTGTGGGGGTTGATTTGGTCATTTACCCATTTTTTTGGAATATCGGACTGGGCTGGTTAAACTGCCCAGTCCTCTCAAATTCAACAAGACTTGGTTGAAGGATGAATCCTTTCGACAGCTGATTCTTTCAAATTGGGTCTTTTATTCTCCGAGTAATAGATTGTCTGTGGCCTTTTAGTTTGCGGAGAATTTTGTCAGGTTAAAGAGGTTCATTAAGAATTGGGTGATGGAAAAAAGGAGAAGAGATGACAATGAGCAGAGGAAAATTGAAATGGAAATTGTTGACATTATGGACATGGAAGGAGGGGGTATGTTGAATCAAGAGACAAAGGACACTTTGGTTGGCTTGCAAGGCCGTAGGAACACTATACTGCTAGAAAAGGAGGAGACTTGGTGATTAAAGAGCAGGGCTCTTTGGTTGGCTTGTGGGGATGAAAACACTAAATTTTTTCATGCATATGCTAAGGGCAGGAAAGCTTTGAATACCATTTGGATCCTAGTGGATGACAGAGGTAGAAGGCGAGAATCCTTTGAGGAATTGGCTGAGACTGGGGTTGAACACTTTCAGAATTTATTTAAGGCTCCGGTTGGGACACACATTGCGGAGATCATGCGTATTTCTCAAGTTTTTCCTCAATTCGTAGGAGAGGAGGAAAACATTTCTTTAATGGAAGAGGTCTCTGAAGAAGAACTTAAAGTGGCTCTCCAGAGTTTTCAGAAGGATAAGAGTCCTGGTCCCGATGGATGGACCATCAAATTCTTTATTGAACTTTATGATGTCTTGGGGGCAGACCTGCTTAAGGTGGTGGAAGATACTCGACTTTCTGGTCGGATCTCGGCTTGCTTCAATTCGACATTCATTGCACTTATCCCCAAGGTGGATAACCTAAAGTCTCTACATGATTTCAGACCTATTTCACTATGTAATTGTATATACAAAGTGATTACAAAGGTTATAGCCTGGAGGTTGAAGGATTTATTGTCAGAACATATTTCTGGTGAACAATTTGGGTTCTTGAAAGGTAGACAAATCCATGAGGCTATTGGGGTCGCGCAGGAAGGCCTTCATAGTATGAAGACTCGCAAAATCAAGGGGGCAATTTTGAAGATTGACCTCTCCAAAGCATATGAAAAGGTAAGCTGGTTATATATTCATATGTTACTAATTCATCTTGGCTTTGAGATTGATTTTGTCGAGTGGATCATGAGCTGTATTACTACTGTTTCTTTCTCTGTATTGATCAATGGGGCTGCTTCCCCCTTCTTTCATGCGGAGAGAGGATTGAGGCAGGGTTGTCTCTTGTCTCCTCTACTCTTCCTGCTTGTGGCTAAAGGCTTGAGTCGCCTTTTGAAGAAAGCACATAGTGAGGGACAGCTGTTCGGAATTGCTGTTGCACAACAACTGCAGATCACGTACCTTCTGTTTGTGGATGATGTGCTTATATTTTTCTTAGGGAGTGCTCATGATGTTGATACTATTTCAGATATTCTTGGTCTTTTTTCCTCCGCGATAGGCATGGAAATTAATGTCGGGAAGTCTACTTTGATGACTCATGGAATGGAAGATGAGGAAGTTAGACATGCTACTACACATTTCCCTTTTAATCAAGCCACTTTGGATGAGGGCCTTAAATATTTGGGATTTCTGTTGAAACCCAATAATTATCTGAAGAAGGACTGGATGTGGCTGATTGAAAAATTGGAGAAGCATCTACATACTTGGAGCCACCATTGGATTTCAAGAGCAGGGTGCCTCATTCTGCTAAAATCGGTACTGGAAGCTATTCCTGTTTATTGGATGTCTCTTTCGTGGATCCCCCTGAGTATATTGGAGAAAGCATGTAAGATTTGCCTACACTTTCTGTGGAGTGGCCACAAAGATGTCTCGGTTTCTCCATGGGTCAGATGGGAGAAGATTGCCAAGCCAAAATCCCTAGGGGGATGGGGTCGTAAAAATATCTTTCTTTTTGCGAGAGATTTGGCTACAAAAGGGAGTTGGCATATGATTCAATCGAAAAACTTATGGACCAGTGTAATGGTTGAAAATTATATCGCCTCAGACTCTGTTGTTGATTGGATAAGGAACTCTCAAAAGGGACATAAGGGTGGATCGGTCATCTGGAAAGCAGTGAATAAATCCTTTGCTGTTATTGAAGATAGCCTGAATTGGAAGGTGGGTAATGGAAGGAGTGTGCGGGTGGGCATAGATCCATGGCTTGGATGCAATGGAAGGTTCAAGTTGTCGGAACCATTGGTGATTTCCCTTAGGCAGCATGGTGTACATTTTCTGTATCAACTTCCTGCCCCTGTTTAGGCTAACCGATGGTCTCAGTCTTGGCGACTAGCCTCAGAATTTGAACTGAATTGGGAAGAGGCCAAATTTAACATGTATATTTGGGCTTTCAGATTTTCTATGGTAAAGATCAGGGAGGAGGAGGATGCACTCATATGGAATGGGGCCTCTTGTGGGAAGTATACACCAAAGGAAGGGTATATATACATGAGTGCACTGAATTATGAACAAGGGATTGAGTGGTGGTGGAAGAAGATCTGGAAATTCCATTGTCCCCCTAAAATGCGCTTATTTTGGTGGTGTGTTTTGGAAAACAAAGTTCCATGCTCGGATAATATTCTCAAGAGGGGCTTCAAAGGACTGGGATGGTGTGCTTGTGTCGGAACGTGAGGGAATCGATTGTCCACCTTTTTCTCTCCTGCTCATACTGTGTGGGGGTGTGGGAGGAATCATGTACAATGTTGGAATTATATCCAGCATGTAGATGGGAAGGGGACACTATCTTGCAGGCTTGGGAACGATGGCGTAGACATGAAACATCAGATGTTATGATTGTGCTTCCTCTCCTGGTGACTTGGGGCATATGGTTGGCTAGGAATAATCTTGTTTTCAAAGGGAAAGAGTGTACACCGGCTATTACGGCTAGGATGGTATGTGGGATTGCTACTGCACTACCAAAACATGTGAGGGTTAAAAATCAGAGGGATACTCTGGTAATTGAGATTGATCGGTCATTTCCTTAGGGTTTCTTTGATGGTGCCTCGCAGAATAACCAATGTGGAGGTGGCGCTATCTTAAATATGGACGGGAATTAGTCCTTTGAATTGATTACTGGTTTGGGGGAGGGAAGTAACAATCGAGCTGAACTATTAAGTCTGAAAATACTCCTCATTTTTGCAGCAGAGAAGGGGTGTAGAACCATTAGGATTTTCGATGATTCCTTGAATGTGATCAATTGGGTTAAAATAATACAAACATGTAGAGATCTTTTGTTATGCAACATATTACGATCTATCTGGGATGTGATGGAATCTTTTGATCTGATTACATATACTCATGTATACAGGGAGAACAACAGCCAGGTGGAATCAGCCTCAAAGGAGGGGCTCTTGCTGGATCCAGGCGTGTGGAAGGTTAAGGAGCGGCTAGGAGATGCTACGTTTGAATACTATCATCGTCCTTTTTTTGATGAGGTGGCTGCATGATTATCGGAGGAGATGGGGACTATATTATTACTGGCCTTTGATACTGGTCTCTTGATGATGACTATATCTGGATACTTTTTGCTGAGACATTGTTAGTCTATATATTAATCTATATCTGCCAATATATGAGGACTTTTTTGGACAGAATATTATATGCTGTATATATGAAATGGGCAGGGCCTATTTTATATGAATCTTAATGGACAGTTGCTTCTAGAAATCTGATGGATGGATCATATTGGTTATGTTGGATTTTGGTTGAATCATGAACCTGATTACAAATATGCTAGGCATATCTACAAAATGTAATTTTGTCTCTCTATGGATGATATAAAATTATGCTTTTTTTCCTTGGAAAAAAAAAATCTTACCTCTGGTGATGTGTGCGGTGATGTAGGTGAGTTGTAACCACGTTCCTGATCTGGAGCTTCAGTCGACTCTTATGATTCTTTATCTGCTTCATATATCAAGTGATATTATTATTCTTTGTCACAAGACTCTTTGTCGGATTTATCGCAATCTCGTAGCCTTCTTCTTCTTTGTTCGTGTTGCAACTCCCTCTTCCTAACAAAGTCTTTCTTCGCTTGCCAGATCTAAATCTTCTTCCGCTTCTTAAAAAACCAGATTCTAGTTCTTTTCTGTTATCTCCTGGGAACATCTCAAGTCAGGGTGCATCATACCCACTCTTTTTATACACAGTTGTATCACATTCGTAGAATGCCTTTTTGACAAACAAGCATTTTTATGCACGTCTTTAAAGATGACAAATATTTACCGCGTGGTATTTGAAAAAAAAATTGCTCTGCCCCACTATATGAGGTTGTGGTGTCAACAATGAACTCAGTAATGTATCCCTCCAAGATACTGTCTATAAAAAATCCACAGCCCTCGACATAGGGTTTCTTACTCCTTTCAGCCGCTTAATCAATTGAGGATTCCTCGCTTAATCAATTGAGGATTCCACTCCTTTGGTTCTCCTCCTTGGAAATTTATTTGTTGGGTTACTAACTTAGACAACCACTCATGTAACACAATGGGAAACTCATAAAAGAAAATATCGTGGATGTCTGTATATATGTACCGGCCCAACCACTCTGCTGGGTTCCATTGAGATCCTTTGCTTTCTTCTCTTGTGAATTCTAACGCTTTGAAATCCACCCAATCTTGGATCTCGGGTTTTGTTGGTTCCCACAACATATCCCTCACCACAATGATTCGGGTTCCAACAATAGAACCATTTGTTGGATTTCCTCTCTCCTCTGAGGGTCTTGACCCAGGTTCAGTCCCTTCTGCTCAGCGCAACAAAGACCAAGGTATCGGCCCAACAGAGCATAGCTCAGTTGGCAGCACCTGTGACGCAGATGCAGTCTCACCCAAGATATCTCAGTTGGATGGGTAACTACCAGAACCATGTTTCTGTAGTTGGGCAGGGATATTGAGAGGCTAGTTGTGCTTAATATACAAAGCATTGAAACCCACTTCTTATTCTTCTTATATGGTATGGATAATACATGGCATGTGGATATGGATAAGGGTTGGTTCCATCATATGGTTTAAAGCATATAATATAGATCACAATGGGGCCCTCGATTATGGCACCAGGTCGAGGGATATGCCCTTGACCCCTCCCCATTTTTTCAATTTTCAAATCTTTCAACGATAATATAATGTGATTTCCAATGGAGCTTATGGTGACCTTGGTGGAGGTCTTGGGTTCGATTCCCATATCTCCAACCCACATAACTTATAAACCATATTTTCACCCTTTTTAACCATTCCTATCATTCCCGTTGAAACTTCAAATGCTAACAACTTCTACATACAGAGGTTGTTTCGCACGAAATGAACTTTGTTGGAAAACTGTTGACGAGCTCTTTCATCCTCTAAGCTCTTATTTTCATTTTGAAGACTTTAACTTTGATCAAATTTGAGATGATCCACCTGGATCATAAATTCAAAAGGAAAGTGGTTATGATGGATGTGTAATTTCTCCTTTTTGGTTCTTTATTTGGGTTTGATAGAGCTTAGAACTGGTGGATTTTGGGTATTCATTCATTCATTGTCTTTTTAGAGACCACAAGCTCATTGTACAAGGTTTGATTTGGATTTGTATGTACAATATATCCATGCTTGAGGGTTTATCTTATATCAAGGTCACAAGCATGGAGGTTTTATAGCGTGTGCAACAATTTTGAGGCTATATATATGGCTCAACTTGCAACAAAGGCTCAAATACCACTGACACCTACTATCTACTATCTACTATCTTCATTGTTCAATATTACTATCTATTATCTTCATTTTTCAAGCTTGAATATGAACTTCCTTTTTTGTTTTTTTTTCTCCAGGTTGAATCATTGTTGTGTGAAAAATCAAAATGCCTAAAGTTTTGGACTTTATGTGGGTATATGGTGAGCCCTTGGGGGTTTTGTTATCACAGATATATTGTAGCTGGGATACCATGATGCAACATGTATATTTTCTCTTTTCCTTTGAGCCAGACTTATTAATGGGGATACCACATGGATCATTATTGCAGCATGAGCCATTCATAACTTTTTTTAGCAACAAATATAGAGTATTTCCTTGCCAGGACTGATATCTCCTTATCCTTTGATATGACTTCAATGGTGACCTATTCCATTTGAGTAGACATGGTACACAGTTTACATATGGGCATATAAGATAGAGACAGGTATATGGTGAGGTTAGGTATATGGCTCTTTGGTAGGATTTTTCTCTTTGATGTATACTAACACCTTGGACTTGTTGTGCTATGATGATTATGTTGACCTATGCCTATATTATTATGTATATTGAAGCTTAAACTTGTGTTGGGAATTATTAAAGAATCTGATGTAGAAGACTATTGCTTATGCCATGCTTTACACAAATTTTGAACCATAGTGCTTTGTTGGTTCCATGTATCACTTGTTCCCATCCATCTAGTTCATCTTTAATTAAGTTTCCTCCCATGACCTATGATTGACCGAGACCAATGAGATTGAAGATAATCTTCCCCACTTTAACCCATATGCATGATGGATCCCATGTTGTTTTGTGTCTCGGCTATGAGTTGTGACTTGTTGAAGCCTTGATCCTTCTGGGCCAGGAGAACCCACTAGTATTTTTTCTTGAGATTAGGTGAGCTAGGTTTTGAAGCCTTGACCTATCTGGAAGGTTGCTCGCGATGTTTGGTCCTGAGTGTGGATATTACCCCCTACTTTCCCAAAGGGTGTAAACTAAAAATTGAAGCAATATGTCGACCATCATTACATTCATTATGTGTTATATGCTATATACTGAGAAATGCGAGCCCTAAAAAAAGTTGAAAACTATGTCTTTAGACACAATACAAAAGGGAAATGAAATGAAATTGTGAAACGCCCAAAGAAAGCAGTGGCTAAATAAATGCAAAATCTAAATATTGTTGGCCATCTTATTAAAATGTAATGATTAATTGTTCACAAAGCTTGTGGGTTTTGATGTGAGATGGAGTAAGGGATAGTTAATTCTAAGTGTCCCCTAGGATCTCTTCATTACAGTTTCTTCTGTACTCAACGCAAGGATCATAGAGAAGATCCTCGTGGAGCTTTATTGTTAGCTTGGATGTGAGTTGTATGCATGTTGTTAAAGTTGAATGGACTCTTTTTAGATCAACTCATCCACTTGTGAGACACCACCATTCCCTATTGTTTATCTGTCATGCATATGTCATTGTGGTTGTGTGTACTTGTCATCATTCAGAGAGATCACATGGTCAAAATCAACTATAAGTCATTTCCCTTTTACCTTAGCCTTGTTTTCCATCCTCACCCAGCAATAACAAATTGTTTAAACTTTGTAAGCATGGGATATACAAGAGACTTCCATAGGATTCAATGATTACTCAAAGACACAAGTATATCTTATTGATTGTTATTATTTTTATTATTGTCACCATGATTTTGAATGGCATAATTTAAGTTGGGTTTTAATATACATCTTGGAGCAATTCTTACCTTAGATGCATGCGGGTTCAGATCAGTTCATTATCCCACTTTCAATTTGGGTATTTTGACATGGTCGACCCAGATGACCAAGTCAAACATGATTCCCAAGGTAGTGGCTAAAAATTTGGCAGTGCTTATATTTTCTCCATACATGCCCAGGACCAATACTGTGGTTTCAATTTTCAGAGTTTGGCCCTAGATTTCATGACCAGTGACTACTGTGGAATTTCTGGAAAAACCCTACACTAATCCACCTCACCGTAGAAACTTACAAACTGATATTATAATCATTTTATTATTGGTCAAATCATATTTTTTTTATCACAGATTGCAGTTATTATGGTTCTCCTAGGGCGCCAAATTTCTCCAAGGGGTATGAGTAATCACTTGTAACATTCTAATATGTCTCCAGACACTTCTATGTAGCCATTTTTCCCCATTTCTTAGCCTGAATGAAGTTATGATGATTATTTTTTTTAGAGGATGTACCACTAAAAAAATGAACTAGGAAATCAACGAAGAAATTGATTTGGCTTGTGTGCTCAAGGAAATGGCAAGGGAATTTATCCGAATGATTTATTATGGCTCTCCGAACATATTTGCATCAATTTCAGTTAGTTTGATGTCCCATATTATTTTTTTGGCTCTCTTAGAGAGGACGTCCCCCATAGGGAGAAATTAAACAAAATGGACAAAATAAAAGTGTGTAAATCAAATTCTATCTTTAGAAATATGTATGGCGGGGGGGGGGGGGGGGNTATGAGGTAATTTCCCCCCCCTTAAATGTATTTGTCTAAGTTGATCCATGTAAAATAAAATTAAAAAAATCTCCACCGTTGGATTGATGTTGGTTATAATGTGCACACACTCTCGATCTATTTAAGAGTTGTGATCCCCTCATTGTATCCCATCGGGAAGTTTGGCTCTTGGATATTGGAATAGAGAAAATAATTTTCAGAGAAATCTTGTGCCTTCTTTGTCATTAATTGTTCTCGTGCTTGATTGAAAGGAGGTGTTCTAGTTAATTTATGCTTGTGAGAGTCGTGTTGTTTGTAGGAGGGCATCCTTTCTTGGGACGTTTTTGTGAGATATCCAACTCTCTCCATCTGAAGTCGTTAGAAATCAAGGGGTTTTTCTAATGTGTCTTTGATCATTGGTTTATCTTGCACTAGTGGTTTCTTTTTATGTGGAACATTTCTAATGTGGCATAGGTTGCTCTAGCAGGAAGAGGGGTGCACTAGCTACACCTGGGAAAATCGATTTAGATTGGAACTTCATCAAATTCTTGGAATTTTGTCAAACTGGGGTAAAGTCTCATTGCACTTGGCATCTACAAGATTTCCAGGTATTTCTGTTAGTATTTTCTTTGTTTTAATTTCCATTCCAACCGACGTATAATTAAAACCTTCAAAAAATTCTCTAGGTCATTCTTGTTGGGATTTTTGGAGAAACATATCTGGGTTATTTCACCCTCCCCTAGAACTAAGTGGGTTTTCCAAGACGTCATCATTGGGGACTTCGTCTGCCTTTTGCTTAAAGCACTAATCCTTAGGCAAATAGCCCTCCTAGGGGTTTCAACTAATTTTCTTGCTTTATGATCCATCTTTTGGCTTGTGCTTTAGATATTGTCAAATCCATCTTCAAGCCATCTTAATCAAGTGTTAGATTTCCTTAATTGTTCATCAAACTCTCATTTACACTAGCACTTACTACCTAGATCTACACAATAATTATACGGTCACCAAATATAAACATTTTGGGCCACATTTCCATTATCTAAATATTTATAGTCCAAAACATCTGTATCGGTTTCTATCTTCCTTAGATCTAGTGTTTCTCTAGCTACTCGCCTTACCGTACTTTGTTGCTACGGTTTGATATGGTGTGTTAGCTTTATGTCTTTCCTTCTAGGTTAGATCAAGGTCTCCCCCTTTTTTAATTGGCATAAAGTGAAGGGTGTCCTTAGTGGCATGGCAACCAATCCATATATCGGGGTTGGGATACTCGTAGCTCACCTCTTTAGTTGTATGTCCCCTCTACCATCCTTTATAGGATATCATTTGTGGGGAAAATACAAGTTGTGTGATAATAGGTTTAATAGGAAAAGATTGACTTGCAAGTGGCGTGGAAAGGATACGACAGGGGGGATCAGTCGATTGAAATACCACCTTTCACAAATTCCCAGGAATGAAGTGGGAATTTGTGAACAAGCAACCCCATAAATTGTTCAAATTTCCAATAAATCACTTCATGATATGAATATGAAGAGAGATGTGAGGGAATCAACGAGGAATCAGATGGAAAGAAGTAGAATTGGAAGTGAGAGCTTTCCCTTAGCTACACATTCTAGTTCCACAATTCCCTCAATGGACTCAACTTTCTTTATTCCAAGAACCACTGTCGGTGCACAACCTTCTATCAGGTCAATGGTTAAAATAAAGGAGAAGACAAAGCATACAAGATTGTGGGTAGGTGTTTTTTATGGAGTGACATTCCTTTCAGCATTTCCAAAACCAACGCCTTCTACCAACCTATGTCTGATGTTCTTGCTATTGTTGGCCCAAGGTATAAGGCCCCCACCTTTGATGACTTGAGAGGGCTTATCCTTCAAGATGAAAAGGTTAATTACAATTAGATATTGGAGGAGTTTAAGGAGTCACGGGGACTCATAGGATGCACGGTTATGTTAGATGGTTGGACTGATCAGAAGGGTAAGAGCCTTCTTAATTTTTTGGTCAGTTTCCCAAGGGGGGTCATGTTTATTAGATCTGTTGATGCATCTGCACATATCAAAGATGTAGCGCTATTATTTCAGTTGTTGGATGAGTTCATCCAAGAGATTGGTACGCAAAATGTTGTCCAAGTCATAACGGATAACGCTACTAATTATGTGGCTGCTGGCAGGTTTCTTATGATGAGGCATCTGACCTTGTTTTGGACTCCTTGTGTTGCACATTGCATTGATTTGATGCTATAGGATATGGGAAAAATTCCTTTCATCAAAGATATTGTTGAATCATCTAGAAGCCTCATAAAATGTAAATATAATCATACATTCATGCTTAGCTTGATGAGACAATACACAAATAACAGGGAGTTGGTGCAACCAAAAATCACACGTTTTCCACAAGCTTCATTTCACTTCGATCTCTCTTGTCTTGTATGTGGGAGATTAAGAGAATTCTCCGTTTAGATGAGTTCCATCCATTGTCATTTAGCAAAAAACCAGAGGGTAAAGCCATATATAGGCTAGTGTCACTCCAAGAGATATTTTGGGCACGAGTGGAGGAGGTGTGTGGCATTAGTGAACCTTTAGTAAAGGTTCTTCGGTTGGTTGATGGAGACAAGACCGTAATGGGATACTTGTATGATGCCATGGATAACGCCAAAGAATCCATCTATGCATATTATGAGGACAATGGGGGATGAGGGGTATGAGAAAAGATTATTGATATGGAAGGTCATTGATGAGAGATGGAATAATACACTCCATCACCCCCTTTGGTTCACTACTCCATCAAGTGAATACTTTGCTTAATATATATATATTTTTTTATAAAAAAAATATAATTATATTAGATAAGAAACAGTGACTGAAGCCACTGGCACAGATACATGTTGTCTATTGCCACTTACAGATTTCTCATGAATTATACAAAAAACAAAACCTATATGGACTTCATTGAGTCTACATGCATAAGGATGCAAAATATTTAGCTATTTTCAACATTCCTGCAAGCTTGAATCTATAATTGTTGTAAACTTTTAGAGATATCATAATAAACTAAAACTGAGAAACTCAATCAGCTACAACTTTTGGAAGTACCCGAACCCTGGGTAGTCAACATGGGCCTAAGCTGATATGCTTTCCCATAATTGAAGGATGTCCTCTGTTAACTCCAAAATGTGCTTCACCACTACTTGAAGCTTCCAAACATTCTTTTACAAACCCGTGATTTGTATTTCCCACCATCTGCAGTTACTTGCCACTTCTTGCCTGTACCGAAAGTTTAAGCATTCCAATTTTGGGATTACAGGATTGGAACCCATGCTTGGGCCATCCCACAAGTAGACAACTCACACTTGCTAAGATGGGCTGCTTTATTGGCATCCTTATCAGCATCCTTATTAAGAATTCCGGGAATATGAAAAAATTCCAAATTTCTAAAATTATATATTTTTTGTTTAATTCTTGTAAGAACTTGCATAAGCCTTAGATTATAAGATTGTGAGCCTATTTTTTGGGCCTTTATGATGACCCGAGAATATCCAAAAACTATAGATTCATTGATTCCCAAATTTTCCATTTGAATCAATCCTTGCCAAAGGGCAAGTGCGTCTGCTATATTATTTGTTTCTTCTCCCGATCCCCAGGAATATTCGATTTTGATCTCATCATCAAGACTTAAGACAATCCATCCCCCTCCTATTTCCCCTGGGTTGTATTTTGAGGCACCGTCAAAGAAAATGAGATAGGTATAACTAATCATAAATGAGCATATATGGTTGAAATAGATCATATTCTTTCACCCCTCTCAATATCGTGGAGCCAGATTCATAGTTTTCGAAGAAGAGAAAATGAATAAAAGTGAAAGATAGAGCACAAAAACTCCGATCCATAATATATAACACTCATCCATTCTTCATACAGATCTTAACATACAAACATAAACAATTGGATAACCAAATCATCCACCACTGTACATACAAAATAAAATGCTATAGTAAACATGAAAACATGAGAAAAATACTTATCTCCAATATGAACAACTGGCATCAACAAGACAACTTTCCTCCCAACCGTAGACACAATCAATCCTTCCTTGCTTGAATAGGTCATGCCTGAGTTGAGAACATGGCTTTATGGGTAGAGGCTCACTTCGTCTAGTAACTCTGAAAACTATATCTTCCAAGAACCATAATGCTTCCCACTACTACTTCCTATCCATCTCCACTACCTATGGGATGTGACCTAGCTCGCCAATCCCATTTCTAGGATTCCTGTGCGAGAACTTGGACTAGTATATTGATATAACAGAAGCAAGGGGAAACAACTAGACTAAGTCCAAGTCTCAATACACTCCCAATACTAACAACATTCACAACATGGTTAGATAACATAAGTCACATGATTGAAAGCTCAAGATTACCTTCAACAAAGAGAGGGCATATGAATTTATAGCACAAGGAGGCCAACTCTAACCCAAGGGAATCAAATTGAATTAGACAGAGGTAAGGTTTAAACTTCATCATGGAGACTTAACTCTATTAGTGAAGTGGTGTCTTAGTTAGGAGATTCTCTTTCCCAAATTAGCACCATGAGGAGTTACCAAAAACCAAGGAGTAGAGCCATGAAGAGCACAAGGATGCAAACTAATGCATAAGGGGGGTTACAAAGGAGGGAGAAATAAGTGAGAGAAGGGATCCAATAGGGTCATAATTATCTTGTAAGCACAAAAATAAGATCATCAATGCATTGTGTAAGAGTGGAAGCTAGAAAATAGCTTACAACTCCTAAAACTAGGAAAAGGGCTCATAAATGACCAAAAACACATAAATACAAGGGAATATCTTCCCAAGGATGGAACACTAAGAAAGAGGGTCCCACTAAGGTGTGCATAATATGCAATAGTATCTCCAAAATGCATAAAGATCAAGGATAGGGTCCGTTGTACAAGGTTTGGGTGACCAACATTATTAATGCCACCAAGGTGCGAATCTGAACCAGGATGAAAAACTTAAGCCAACAACAAGTTCTAAGGTGCTAGGGATGTCCTTGTTCCCC
The DNA here is from genome assembly GCA_001517045.1 of Pseudotsuga menziesii. NCBI lineage: Eukaryota > Viridiplantae > Streptophyta > Pinopsida > Pinales > Pinaceae > Pseudotsuga > Pseudotsuga menziesii. The sequence goes on from LPNX010985852.1 coordinate 65,293, forward strand.
CTCACTTTGTGGAATACATGGTCTCCCATACTCTTTTAGTTGTATTTGTTGAGCCAGTTGTTTATTTAATCAATAGTAACACCATTCAAAGATAACAATGATGCTAGTAATAACATTAATATTAATAATAGTGCCAAAGTCCAAAATCACATTATCAAACAATGATAATAATTCCTTAATCACACTAGCATGCAAAGGAACACAAGTCCATAGTCACATAAAATATCATAATTCCATAATGTAAAGAACATAAGTCACATGAAAGATCATAACTCTAGGTCTTAATAGTTGGGGTATTACAAATTACTACAATTAGACTCTGCTTGGTTATATGCCTTATTATTTCATGTCGTGGGGATGCCAACTCAATTTTGTAGATTCATTTTATTAAATTTGTGGAACTTGATGACTCATTTTCTTATTAGCAGCTTGGCTTGTAGAATGTAACCCATAGTCTACCTATATATTTTGATTACCAGTCTTAACTTATTATTGAGGAAACTATCGACCACCTTGTGGTATACTTGTAACCACTATCCATTTTCATATTTTTTGTGCAGGTATATGGCCTGCATAATACTATTTTTCATTCTTAGGCTCACGGTTGTATATGTGTGTGTGTGTGTGTGTGTGTGTGACCATGAGCCTAAGAATAGGATAATGCAAGACAACATGGTTATAAGCGGAAAATACGATAATGATACTATTATTAAATCTAGATGTACTTATAAACAAAAACAAGCTTCTATGGGCCCATAACCCACAAGTCCCAAATTGTATGTACTGCATTATCCACTCCCCATTCCATGTCTCCCGCATCCCTCCACTACTCCCACATCCCTTCATTGCTTCATGCCTCCCACATTCCTCTGCTACTCCCACATTCCACTACTACTCCACACTTCAACTCCTCTAATGCTCCATGCCTCCCACATCCCTCCACTACCCCATGCTCCATCTCCTCCCATCTCCTCCCATCTCCTCCCATGATCCATGCCTCCCTCCACTACTCCATGCTCCATCTCCTCCCATGATCCATTCCTCCTACATACCTCCACTACTCCATGCTCCATCTCCTCCCATGCTCCATGCCTCCCTCATCCCTTACAACTCCTCCCATAGTCCCTCACGACCTGTCCTCTTCCCTAACTCCTTTGGTCATCCTCCTTTTCGTCACGCCCCCCTTTCTTTATCTTCCTGTCGCACCCCTCATTCCCCTCTTGATGTTGCTTCCCCCTTGTCGTTATTCACTTGCCCTACATCTCCTCAACAACTCCCACCTCCCTCCTCTATCTCCCCCCCATTATCCCCTCATGCCCTTCTCCTAATCTCTCGCCTTCCTCCCAATTCTTTTTCGTTGCTCCCTCCTCCCCTTTGTTGTCCCTTGCGACCCCCTCCTTCATGTCCCGCTATCCACCACCACAGTGCCATCTCCATGTTGTTCCTACACCATAAACCAAATATAAATAAATAAATACTATATAATAATAATGTTTATTTTTATATCTCAACACACACACACATATATATGATAAAATTAATAATTTGAATAATAATAATAATTATTATTATTATTATTTCCATCATCACCCATACATTATTTTTCTTCTTCCAATAGTTATTATTAACTATTCGGCCTCTACATTCTCATCCCCCCGCACCCCCCCCCCCCAAAAAAAAACCACTTGTTGTTCACCTCATGTATAGGAAAAAATAGCAAAAAAATATACACCCTTCACATTCAAAGCGTGACAGACCTAAATAATTAACTTGAACATTTGGAAAGGCAAGTCAACACTCTAAACATTATCATCAACAAAAACTACGGGGACCTAAGAAAAGAAATGAAGAACAATAATGTTGCACTCAAACATGAGCTCAAAGACGAAATTGTCACAATAATGGAGAACAATATGGACTCCATGAATTAGGAGCAGAAAAAAAGTGAAGTGCTCGTAAACCTTTAAAAAAATCAAGGTTCTCAAAGTCTCAACAAACATCAGAATAGTTAAAGCATGTCTACCTCCTCATCTCATTCCTATGCATTACCATCTCCTCCACCACCACCCTATAATTCATCATGAGGCACCCAATATTAGCGTCGTATGATATGCCATCTAAAATCCAAAATAGAACTATAAAAAATACAACAGGAATGAAGATCAATGTGTGGCATTGTTTAACAAGGTCAAATAATATTTCTATCTATGTAACATTACAACAGATGAAGAAAAGGTAAAATAAGCTTGCATGCATCTAGAAGGTAACACACACAACTAGTATATATGGTGGAAAGGAAAAAATATCTCATACAACCGACACTCATTTAAAACATTTTTTTAAGAGATTCCAGGAAAGTACCAAAAATGATTTATTTTCAAAACTTACTAGACTACAACAAAAGGGATGTGTCGAGAAATTCATGCATCAATGGGAAGGGCTCACCACATGAGTATTTGGTTTATCTAGCAAGCAATTTCTCGAAACTTAACTAGGAGGCCTTAAACCATATATTCAAAACAAACTAAGTAGCAAGGTGCAATAAAGCAAAGGAAACATAAGATTAATTAGAATGGATATTCAATTCAAGATTTGACAAGGGCTATTTACAACAAAAAGAGACATAATGGATATACTGTAGAGACAAGTGGGAACGAGGACATAAGTGTAACAATTCAAAATCATATGGATATCAAGCTGAAAAAGAATCAAGCACATCCACTAGTAGTTCCAACAATGACAAAAAAGAAGAAGAAAACACTTGTCGTTGATGTGGTGAAAAGTGGATCCTAGGTCATAAATGTATAGGGCGAATCATACATCTCATTGCAAAATTATAGATGGGAAGGAAGTACAAGGTTCTGTCGAAGATGATACATTCTATTCTGATATGGATATAAACTCACCTAAGGTGCCAAAAACTTAAATCCTTACTAAGGTTGACGCTACTTTTATGGAGGAGGGAATGCACTATACCCTATTACGGAACCTAGTTAAATAATCGGCAATGAAAAATGTATTTAATATTTTCTTAGATGAGCATAAATGAAGACCCCACTAATCATTATTACTTCACAAATCTATGATGTTAACTATGATGTGGTACAAGACAGTTTGTCATGCTTCTATTATCTAATTGATGTATGCGACCCTCTTGTTTGTGGGATAAGGAACCCCCTCGCCCAACCATTTGACTTCTAAGTGTATGAAGGTGTACATACCCTACTCCCCTCAAGATTTGAAAAGAGGGAAATGGTTGCTATTCTTCATTATTGATCAGCTTTTTTTTTCTTTTTTCATAATGTTGTTACTTGTAGAGAAAGTTGTCTTCAGTCATGGTTGGGCTATAGTAGACCCCGCATTCTCACTCTCATGCTTGGACCCAACATGGTTCATTTGGCTTGTGTAGTTGTTGATCATTTGGCTAATGAGCGTTGGGTTGTGTTATTCATTAACTAATGTTTTAATGGTTGATTGGTTACAATGTGAGTCTCCTCAATTTCTCCTTTCCCTCTTCTCCTGCGTGTCACAAAAATAATAAAAAATATGAATAACACATATTTCTTTATGGTAAAAACTTACAATCTTAATATACCACTTTGAGTGAATGACATGAAACACTACTACACATGATAATTATTGGGTTGTTCCAAACAACACAAAATTATCTAGCTACAATTCTCTCATTTTCTTTCTGCCCAACCATTACTCCCCACCATTACAAGATTATCTAAGCACCATTCTTTTTCATTTCACAAACTTCTCTTTGAAAAGCCTATATAAAGTTGGAGGATTGATTATGACCACCCCCACCTAAAGTCCAATCCCCAAGCCTACCATACATGACTCCTTTGGAATCACCATCAATGTAACATGAAAAAGACTTAAGTTTCTCCAAATAACCATGACCACTAACTATTGATGAAATTCGAATAAGTTTGTCCAATTATCTTTATTATTTTGAAAGCTTATTTAAAAACCTAAATTGATTTGCATGAAATAATACATTATGATAACTTATTTATAACCCTAAATGTATGTAAATGAGCACCAAAAAAGCAGTGGATTGCTTGGGCTACTGAGAGGTGGAAGCCACTTATCAATTACGTGCCTGCCATTAGCCTCTTGGTCAGAGGGTGGATTGTTTTTGTTTTTCTGGAAGATGGGCATGCTTCCACCATTCTTAACCGGCCGTGGAGGGTTGACAAGGGCTCTCTGGTTCTGGACAGGTGGCATGTGCACTTCGACCCAGCGAGGGAAAGGATAAAAAAAAGGCACCTTTGGGCCCTTCTGCCGGGTCTCCCCTATCCTCTTTGAAACCGTGCTGTTCTTATGGGTCTGGGTGACACGATTGGTCGTTTCATCACCATCGACGAGGACTTCATGAATGTTTTTGACAAGAGGATAGCACGGATTTTGGTGGAACTTGATACCTCACTCGGACTATCGGCTGACATTGATATTATTTGTGATGGGTACATCTTCTCTCAGCGCATCGACTACCAGGGTGTTCCATTCCAGTGCACATGCTGTCGGGGAATTGGGCACTTGAGGAAATGCTGTCCATTCTTGCGTCACTCCTCACGTTCTTCGGGCTCCAGCTCTCATCTTGAGGATCATTCGTCACCCCTGTCGACACCGGGTATTGAACAGGTTAGATGTGCATCGTTTCTTCCAATATCTGATTGTGATAATGTGGATGAAGCTTGTGTTTTGTTCGACGATGCATATATCTCTGAGATTGCTTATCTGGATTCCTTTGCGCCGGGTGTTGATCATAATCTGCCTTCTGCCTCGAGTTTACACTCTGATGGCATTACCTTGTCGACTCACACCCCCTTGGACCCTCCTGTCTTGAGTACTAGTGCTGGGGATTCGGGCACGACATTGTCTGCTGAATCGGGACGACCTTATATCGCTCTACCTGACCTGTCTTTGAAGGCTTCCCATGCTTCGGGTGTTGGTTCTGTCTTTCCTCTTAGTGTGCCCTCTGTTAGTACTGGGGATGTAGTACCTGTGGTGCCTTCGACTGCACTCTCTATCTCACCTGTGGAGGATCCATTATACACGTGAGAAGATTCTGTTTTGTCTCTTAGTATGCCTTCTGTTATTGTCGGGGATGAAAATACAGATTTGTCTCATTATGATCCTTCTGGATTTCCTGTGGAGGCACCACTCGTTGGGGTCATGGGTTGTGATGATATTGCACTTGTTGGTTCAGGTGATGCTATTCGTTCTCATTGTGCACACCCTATCCTGCTTGGGGGGGAACCTTCTGTCACAGTAGATGGTACTGTTGGGTTAGATACTACTCCTGGTTTGTCACCTTCTGCTTTGGCTGATCATCCCATGTCCGCATCTTCTGTGCAGGCGCCTCCACCCGTTCCTTTTGCTCCCTCTCACCACCTTCCTTCCTCGAGCTCTTGTTATCCCGATTTTACATCTTCCCACGTGGACACTGTTTCTTGCCTTGTGGATCGCAACCGTCCACTTTTCTGACCGGATGACTTCCCTCCACTTGTTCCCCTAGCTCCACCATCTGACTCTTCTCCCCTTAGTCCTACGGATGCTCCGTCTTTTTCTGACCCGTCCCTCCATAAATCGCTGAACATTTTCACGGATAAATCGCCCCTTACGCCTTCGGTTCTCCCCCTAGATTCTATCAGATTCGACAATGTCACCATAAGGAGAAAGAATAAAAAACTTCCTAGGTCGGCTTTTCCTGAATCACTTGCTCCCGCTCCTCACACTCCTCTTTCCACGCGTCTGAAGAATGTTGCACGTAAGACTGTATCCACTAACAACGGGGTTCTTAGAGCATCGACCCCTCCCCATTCGGATACTTAATGTGTATTCTGTCCATGAATGTATGTGGGTTAGGAGGTTCAGCTAAGCAGAAAAGCCTCCGCAATTTATTTTTGTCTCTCTCCCCGGATGTGGTCCTTTTTCAGGAAACTATGACCAGTACTTACCCGGCTCTTTTTGCCTTCTCTAAGCTTTGTCCGGGCTGGGAATTTTGTGCCCTCGACTCTTCCGGACTCTCGGGTGGCATCCTCTCTGGATGGAATCCCCAAGTGATCAGATGTAAAGCTTTTCATACACTGGCGGGCATTTTACTCAAGGTTTCGAAGAGGGGGATCATTTGCCTTTCTCCATTCTAAATGTCTATGGCCCCTACCTTCATCGGGATACTTTCTGGAATACTGTTGCTGTGGGAGGTCTGCTCTCTTCTCCGAACCTTATACTGGCTAGTGACCTGAACTTTACCCTAAGTGCCTCTGAAATCTGGGGATCAAAAGCACTCCTTGATCCTTTGGGACCTCATCTTTCCTCCCTTCTCTCTGCCCATCACCTTGTGGACATTGCTCCTCCATGTGCCGGACCTACTTAGCGGAATGGTAGATCGGGGGAGGAAGGCATATCTAAGAGATTGGATCGTTTTTTGCTTTCAGAACAGCTCATTGGCCTCCTACCCAGACATCGGGTGTGGACTCATCAATGTTGTATTTCTGATCATTTTCCTATTTTGCTCGAATGGGGGGAATCTCCGAGTCTTTGCCGCTACCCTTTCAAATTTAATCATACATGGCTTGGCAATGTTGGTTTTTGTGATATGATTCGTCACTCTTGGTCTGACCCCCCACTGGATTGTTCACTGGCTGCTATGAATGATTTCTCTTCTCAGCTTCGTATCTTAAAAGATCAGGTAAGACATTGGACTAAGGAGGAGTCTTTGAAAATGAAGGCCATTTCAACTCATCTGGAAGCTGAGATTAATGCACTACTTATCTTGTCTCAATCTGCGATCTTGGATCAGGATTTGCAATGCAGATTAAATAACTTAAAAGATGAATACTATAAAATCTTGGAACATGATGCCAACTCTGCCAAATTGTAGAGCAGAGTCACGTGGGCAAAACAAGGGGATGCTAACACTAAATTTTACCATGCTATGGCTTCTGCTCGGAAAAATCAGAACGCCATATGGAGTCTTCAGGATGACAATGGTATCTGGATTTCGGAGGATTAGGGATTAAAGGAACTGGGGGTTCGACATTTTAAAGAGATTTTTGCTGATGATGGATTGACTGATCTTTCTGCCCAGCTGAGAGTTATCAGACTCTTTCCATCCTATATCAATGGGGAAGATCGTTGTGCCTTTACTGATCCGGTTTCTCTCTTAGAGATTGAGGGCGCTCTAAGGACTTTTAAAAAAGATAAGGCCCCGGGGCCTGATGGATGGACGGTCGAGTTTTATTTGTGCTTCCTTGATCTTCTGGGACCTTCTTTGGTTAACCTTGTGGAATCCACTCACATTCTGGGGAGGGTCACATCTGCCATTAACTCAACCTTTATTGCACTTATACCTAAAGTTGATCACCCTATTAACTTTGGGGATTTCCGGCCCATCTCATTATGCAATCTATGCTATAAACTGATATCGAAAGTGGCTGCCCTGAGACTTAAGCCATTTTTGGATTCTTTTATCTCTCCTCAGCAGTTTAGCTTCCTAAAGAACCGCATCATTCATGGACCTGTTGCTATTACTCAAGAAGTCCTCCACTCTGTAAAAGTCATGAAAACATCTGCTCTTATTTTGAAGTTGGACCTGACTAAAGCTTTTGACAGGGTAAACTGGACATACATCCGGCTGCTTCTTATTCAGATTGGGGTACCCCTTGTGGGTGTAAACTGGATTATGGGGTGTATCTCTTCCGCTAAAATTGTTGTTATTGTCAACGGTTCTCCCTCCTCCTTCTTCTCGGCTTCCCGTGGCATTAGACAGGGCTGTCCCTTGTCACCTTTGCTTTTTATTTTGGTCATTGAAGGTCTTAGCCTCCTGATTGCAGATGCTAAGCGAAATGGACTTATCAAAGGTATTAAGATCTCAGATCATCTCGCTCTCACACATCTACTATTTGTAGATGATGTGATTCTCTTTGGGATGGGCACACTTGAGGATTGGATTGCTTTTAAGGTTATACTTGATACATTCTGTGAGGCCTCGAGTATGAAGATCAATATGGACAAGTCCAGTTTCCTTCATTCTGATGTGGATGATGCTGTATTGAGAAGAATCTCTGATATTATGCCATACCGCTTTGCTCACCTCAACCTTGGCTTTACTTACCTTGGCTTTTTCCTGAAGCCCTCTGGCTATCTTGTCAAGGACTGGTGTTGGCTTATTTCTAAGTTTGAATCTCGCATCAACCATTGGTCTAATAGGCTTTTATCCTTGGGTGGTCGTTTGGTTCTTGTCCGTTCTGTGCTTACCAGTTTGCCGGTTTATTGGTGTGCACTTTTCCCTATACCTGCATTAATCCTGGATAAACTTAGGATCCTTATCTTTTCTTTCCTTTGGGGTTCTTCAGCCAAAAAAAAAAGTTCCACCTGGTTGATTGGCATTTGTTGGCCCGGCCCACATCTCTGGGAGGTTGGGGTATTAAACACCTTCCACACTTTTGTTGTTCATTAAGGATGAAGAATTTTTGGTATGCATTGAACACTCCTGGTATTTGGAATCACCTCCTGAGGGAAAAATATATGAAAAATTTATCTCTTCAGTCCTGGTGCAGGCTCAAAAAGTACAGACTTTGGAAGGTTTCCCCTATTTGGATGGGCTTTATTAAAACTCTGCATTGGATTGGAAGTGGAATTACTTGGCAGGTTGGGAATGGTTCAGAGGTCAGAGTTGGAGCGGATCCGATTGTTGGCTTAGGCTGTAACTTTATCCTGTCGGATGATTTGAGGACTTATTTGGATGACTTCGGCATTACCACCCTCGATCAGGCAAAAAATCATTCAACAGGACACTGGTTCTCTGCTGAGGATTTAGATTTATGTGAAGATTGGAGTCAGCAATGGAGTTTATATATCAAGGGACTCGAATTTAATAGGATCAGATTAATTGAGGAGAATGATAAGCTCTTGTGGTCCTTTGGGAACTATGCAGGCCCTATAAGTGCATCTATTGGCTATGATTGTATTGTAAACAACATTTTTGTGGAGGAACATAACCAGGTCTTGTCATTACTTTGGTCCTTAAAGCTTCCGTTGAAGATCATTTGTTTTACTTGGCTGCTGGTCAGGGACATAATTCTCACCTGGGATCATTTGCAGTCTCATGGGTACAATGGCCCTAGTAGATGTGTTTTTTGTGAAAGTGAATTAGAGGGCTGTGGTCATCTTTTCCTTTTGTGCCCTTTCGCAGTGAACATTTTCACTCACTTCTCGAGATGCCTGGGATTCACCTTCTCCCCTCATGACTCTGTGTTGTCTTTCTTGGATCACTGGTTCAGCAACTCTGCTCTATCTGTTTCTTATCGGTATATCCCTGTTATTATCTTCTGGTTCCTGTGGCTCCTTCGTAATCACTACATTTTTGAAAATGGGAAACCTTTAGCCTCCTTGCTTATTTCTAGGATTGAATGTCTGCATGCCCTTTACCCTGTTCCCCAACAAAAAATAAAGCATAGGCAGATTGGTTCCAGGCCTGTACATGTCTTCCCTGTTGGTTATTTTGATGGTGCGGCACAAAGGAATTTGGGAGGTGCTGGGTTCGTGATCTATTTAAGTGAAACCCATTACTTTTGTTTTTCTGTAGGCTGTGGAATATGTTCCAATACTCGTGCGGAACTGCTGGCCCTTTGGTCTGTACTCAGAGTATGCAAGCTGATGGGACTGCCCATTCACATGATCTTTGGTGATTCAATGGTGGTTATCTCATGGGTGCATAAACTATCCACCCTTAAAATACCCACATTGAAACATTGGTGTGATGAAATTTTTTCGATGTTGCATATGGCTCCACCAGTGACCTTCAATCATATATACAGGGAACTCAACATGCTAGCTGATGATCTATCTAAGAAGGCACTTAAAATGGATTTGGGTTCTGGATATTACTCAGAATATTTGGATGGTTTGGTTATTGGGGAAGGTCTATTTACCCTATTTTGATGGCTGTTCTATGTATTCTGCAGCATCCGGTCATATGATATATTGTATTTCTTTTTTACTGCCTGTTTGGGATGATTTTCAGCGGTCTGCTTTTGATTTCCTGGGTGGATATGTTTAAAGGTCACTACAGATAGAAGGATTATCTGACTTGAACCTTCAGGGATGATGAATAAGTCTGTATATGAACAGACTTAGTTTTCTTCTTCTTTGCTGTTTTAGCCGACTTTCTGACTGTTTGTTTTATTTCAGTATGATTGCTGTTCAGATTGTATATGTTGTTCAGTATGTAGTTTTGTATGTATTGTGATGATGGCCTTCCACATGGCTGGTGGTGTCGAACATGGACAGTATGGACAGTCCCATGCATTGTTTAATATGTCTTTTCGATTCATATGAATATCAAAGACTGGTATTTTTTCCTCTGAAAAATGAGCACCAAAAAAAGAACTTATGTATGACCCTAAATGTATGTAAATGAGCACCAAAAAGGAACTTATGTATAACCCTAAGACGACTTTGGTTTATGGGGGAGCATTTCCAAAAAAACCATAATGACTTTTGCGAACCCAAGCGAATTTCAAGAAAATATTGCTCACATTTAATGGAATTGTTTGGGCCGTATCATGTGATTATTGTTGTGACAGAGATTATTGAAGTATGACTGAGGTGAGATATCTCCGTAAGGATTTCGCAGTACGTGCTAGGTACGGTAAATATGCGATTTACATCAACTGTACTTTGCATTCATTGAATGGCCAAAATTCACAAATCACCATAAGTTCGTCTAACAATACTGAAACAAATAGGTTTTATTAGGCCTGTGCTGCGAAACTAGCTAGCATTTTCTTAGATGATTTAGTGGTTTTGGCGGGATATCAGCTTATTTTCAAAGCGTCTGTCCAGAATCCAATCCTACAGGCTACAGGGATCTCGAAAAGCTGGTACATGAAACCTGGAGAATTGTACACGAGCATTCAATTCGAACAAAGAAACCTGGAGAATAGTACACGTTCGAAATATGTAACGGGAAACAAAATAAATACTTGGTTATTGAACGTGTACGATGTTGTTGAAAAATGAGTATAATTCGAAATCTCCACGTTTTGTTTGCTGATGTGTTTTACTAAAATTCTCATCTAGTTATATTTTTGTTGTAATGCTGAGGCCGAAGATATCATCAGGTTCACTGGTAATGAAAATAGCTCTCAGCAATTGCATTCTGCCGGTTTCGACAGCCATGCTCCTTCAAAACCAATTACAGTATCGTCCATGAGCACAATCAATCAAACAGAAGAACCGTTGCCTTTGAATACTTCGAAGAACAGTACCCTTCAACAAATAGTTATTAAAAAATTACGTACTGGTATGAACGATCTTCCAAAAGTTCAGAGAAATTGTTAAATTGGTTGTAGTCAATATTATTGGGTATTTGGGTAAAGTCGATGATAATGATTAATTCATATAATTTGTTTGGATGATTTACAGACCTTCCACTGCAGAAAGCAATCTCTGCAACGCTTTCTCCAGAATCGCAAGGAGTACAGGTACATCTTCTTGGACTATTATTGTTATTATTTTTAAAAACAATGGCGATTAGAATACAATATAAATGTTGTAAATCTGATGGGTTCTTGGCTGGTGCAATCACAGAATGAATAGGGCTACTCCTTATAACTCTCACACCGAATCCTTGCCGAAGAAGGCAGTAAATTAAGACCAGAATGCGGCCTCCTGGTCGATTATCGGCGGCACCATTTCCTTGAAAATAATTGACAGATTGGGTAATGAAAATTTTGAAGAAATTACCTTCTCAAATAAAATCAATGACATGTGAGTGTGGTGGTTGGCCATCCTTGGCAATCAAATAAAAAAAATGACATATGACTCTTGTGATTGGTCATTTTTATCTAGATTGCTGATTTTTTTGATCTAAAGGCAAGGAGCAAAGTTAACTCTATTCATTAAGGCAAGGAGTAGAGTCAATTGTTAACTCTGCACTCTGTTTGTTGGATGAAGAGAATCAACAATAAAGATAAAGGCAAAGAGTTCGTTAAAAACCAGGAGTATAGTAAACTGTTAACCTTGCACTCTGCTCGTTAGATGGAAAGAATCACAGATAAAGATAAGCCCAATCCGTAAGTTAGATGGAAAGAATCACAAATAAAGATAAGCCCAATCCTTAACAAAATAAGATAAGTAGATTCAACTGTTAACTCAGCACTGGTATTGCTTGGTTATTCAATGAAACAAAATAAAAGTCCGTGTGGTCTTGCATGGTTTTTAAATACTTTGTAATTCTTCCACTCAGGTCCAACTCCACAGGGATCTGAAAATCTGGTGCATGAAACCTGGAGAATTGTACACGAGTGTGGTGGTTGGCCATCCTTGGCAATCAAAATCAATGACATATGACTCTTGTGGTTGGTCATTTTTCAAAAATCAATGACATATGACTCTTGTGGTTGGTCATTTTTATCTAGATTGTTGTTTTCTTTTATTTAAAGGGAAGGAGTAGAGTTAACTGTTAACTTTGCTGGTTAACTTTGTTCTTTAAAGATAAGGAGTAGAGTTAATTGTTAAATCTGTATTCTGTTTGTTGGATGGAGAGAATCAACAAAGCAAAAAGTTCCTTAAAAACAAAGAGTAAAGTCAACTGTTAACTTCGCACTCTGCTTGTTAGATAGAAAAAATTGTTAGATAGAAAGAATCAACAATAAAGATAGGCCCTATCCTTAACAACTCGATCTGAAACCTCTATAGCCGCTACCTCTACCGAAAGGTAATGCTGCAGCCCCCGCCCTTACCTTAACAAAAATAAGATAAGATAAGTTAGGTAGATTCAACTGTTAACTCTGCACTGGTATTGCTTGGTTATTCTATGAAACAAAATAAAAGTCCTTGTGGTCTTGCTTGGTTTTTAAATACTTTGTAATTCTTCAACTCATGTCCAACTCCACAGGGATCTGAAAAAGCTGGTGCATGAAACCTGGAGAATTGTACACGAGCTTCACTTCGAACAATGAAATATGTGGAATGGAATTCGAGAGGAACCCATATCATCCATTGCGCATTGTAGGTGAAGCCAGATACTTTTGAATAATGAGGGTTCGTGAATTATTAATACTACGCGCGCGATGCATGCCAGGGAATTGTTACTCCAGAAATTCCGGTAGGTAATTTTTCAACTGTTTATTGTCAGATTATGTATTTTCAAACACTACAAAGGATTGAATATTGAACTTGTGTTCAAATTTGAATATATTTCTTTACATTTAGATAATTGGAAGGAACAATTAGCTGTGTATATCAAAATTAATATTATTTTATTTTGAGTAAAAAAAATGTTAAAAGATAAAATCTACACAATATCAAAATCTTAAAAAGAAAAGTTTATTATAAAAAATGTATTAAATTAATAATAAATAATTATAATTTACGAGACTTCCTAGCAAGAAGAATAAATAGACTTACAGGACTGCCCAGCAAGAAGTATAAATAGAGTTACAGGACTGCCCAGCCCAAAACGGTTCAAAAAAATTAGTAACGAAACTTGGCAAGAGTATGCATAAAGCTACATAACTATAAGTGACTATGAAATATGAAACAGATTTTTTCGATAGATTTCATAGTATTCATTATATATATATTGTAGATCCTTTCTTAGTGGTATAATTACGGATAAAGGATTTACAAAGTTCAAAAACTACCCATTACATGTAGAAGTCAAAAGACAAGAAAGATTGACAATACTGCAGATTATATATAGAGTATTATTGTAATTACACAGAAAGAACACACATAACAGACTTAGCTTACTACTATTGAAAACAGAAACCACAAAATAGAAAACCCATACGGGTTGCTGCCTACTTTCCTTGAGCGCCACCTTGCTGAGCTGACATTTCTGAATTTGCTCCTGCTACTACACCTGCTGCCATTTTTGCCACTGCCAGCTCCACCTTATCAAACCACACTTCCAGCTCTGCAATCATTCTTATCATCATGCTTTTAGAATGAGAAATGGACTCGGTGAATTCTTCACCCAGACGGGAGAGGTCTCTGTCCACCAATTCCAGCAGTCTTCCATCTTCAGTGTCAATTTGCCTCAGATAGCTCTTGTGCCTGTTAATTTTCCTCTGTATCGCCGGCAGTGACCGAGAGGGTCGGGGTAAAGGAAGTAGACGATTTTGGAGGAGTCCATGATACTTGAAGGAACCACAAGCCAGAAACTCACAACCAAGCCTCCACTCTGTAACCAACGAACAATGCGAAATGCAGAAATTCCATTCATGTATCGACCTGATAAATCTGCCTTGATGCTCATTAAAATCAAGATCCCGAGATGATCCATCGCATCGATCACACGTCGGGGATGGAACAACAAAGAACGTCCAGGCTGATTCGGAGTGCAGGGAGCTTCGGTCATCACGGTACTTCCTGGCTTAATGCAAATGCGGGCGGCACAGTGCACGCGAGCATATAACGGCCCCATGCAATATACCACGTGCTTGCATGAATGCAACCCTTTCGCCACAAACCAACATGATGAAGGATGGGACAATATCGCACCACGTGGGAAAGTCTTGGGACAAGCCCCTAGCTCCCATGCCCATGCGCCTATGGGATATGACATAGGGAGTTAGCTCCATTCAATACTAAGGATCTTTTGCTCAAGGATGCGGTGATATTTGCAGCAAGATCGGCTTTGTCATTTAGCCCTCTTAAAATATGGAAATAGTCAATCCTTCGGAAAGAATTTGAGAGACTTTGAATCCTTTTGATCAGATGTCAGGTTTTTTATCTGAGACGAGAGGGGGCTGGTAGTTAAGGAATGGATGATTAATCTTGAGTCCCCAATCATCATAATTTCTTAAATTTCTTGGATTCGAGCATGATAGAGGCCCTGCTAGAGGGCAAGTGCTTAAGCGACGTTGTTAGTTTCATCACCCAGACCCCAAGAGTAAACTTGTTCCTGAATTCTATCGGGATTAATGAGAATCCCTCCCCCTCCTGTCACCCCTGGATTCCCTTTAGATGCTCCATAAAAAAAATAAAGTACATCTTCGTAATCTAGTCATCCACTTAACAAGATCCGATTTTTCCACCTTAGCTCCCAAGAGAATGGTTTTTGGAGGGAGGATAGGCTTGGTCTGTGTAAGTCTGGAGAGAGACTATGAAGCCATGCTTCTTCCAGAGGGGAGAGAGGGCAGCGAGACGAGTCAATCCGTAGGAGTTTTAGACAGTCTCCAATCAGAGCAAAGACTTTGGAGACAACTTGCGTTGCAGTGGAAGCTTCCCCTCTGATAATACGAGAGTTTCATTCCAACCATAATTTCCAAAATATCAATTTAGGAAGAGTCAACCAACAAGATTTAACAAGGCATTTTTTAGACTAGAAAAAGGGCAAAGAGATGCCCAATTAATTAAAAGGGAATTCCCAAGAAGTTGCATTGAGCCATCTCTAGTAGCTAGGGCGTGATGCCAAACGTCTTCTGTGAAAGAGCAAGAGATTAACAAGTGCTCATCTCATTCCGAATTTGAAAGACAAAAGGGATATCTAGTGGGGCCTTCCCAACCGTTCTAAGATTGTCCCCAGTTAGTATTTGATTATGAGTCAGAGTCTAGATAAAAAAATCAATTTAGGAAGACTTTTTACTTTCCATATGCTCTTCTAGATAGCAGGATTATCCAGAACATGGGGAGTGGACTTATGCACTTATAACTAGCAGCAATGGAGTAGACACCCATCCTGTACCCCCAACTCCTGATGTCTTTGGTATTCTTTGATATTGGCGACTTCCCTTGTAAGAGGGAAAGCAAGGCTTCTTTTTCAATCTGAAGATGACGGGGGTAGTTTGGAAGACACCAACATTTCCAAGTTTGAGAGATATCAGTGTTCCATTTTGAAATATCCCAAAGAGTAATTACGTTTTGGCCTCTCATATAGCCTGTAATTTGAGCAAAGCCTGGATGGGATTCCAAAGGAGGTTCCCCCATTATAGAGTCCTCCCAAAGCTTTATATGCTTACCATTTCCTGGGACCCAAGTGAGATTAGTGGAAAAGAAACCATAATCCTTCAAACAAATAGCAAAAATAGGAGAACCTTTTCTAACTCTAAGGGGATTGTCAAGACACCTTAGTCGATTTCCATTGAAGTATTTTTTCCATAATGGTTGCTTTCTCCAAGATGTTTTGCTAGAGACTAGATTCCATAGAAGCTTGGCTCTAAGGGCTAGATTTTGTGCCCTGAGATCAGGAATTTGAAGGCCACCCTCCATCAGAGGCCTTGAGATTTTTTCCTAGCTCACCAACATGATCTTTTTTTCATTATGTTTTCCTCCTTTCCAAAGGAAGCGTCTAACTAGGGCCTCAATCTGAGCAATTATACCTTTCGGGGCCAAGAGAATGGAGCATTGATAAATGGGAATGCTAGTAAGAACTGCTTTAATTAACACGATTTTCCTAGCAGGATTTAACCAAGAAGATCCCCAAATATTTATTCCGACTTTTAACTTGTCAATTAAAGGAAGCAATGTGGTGGAATTTGAAGCATATTTAAAGATAGGGACTCCTAAATATTTAAAAGCTTCCCATTGAGTTTTCCCTTCTATTCCCAGAATTCTGGAAATGTTTGACATCTCTTTTGGGTTACAATTCCAACCATAAATTTGACTCTTCCTCTAGTTGATCTGACTGCCCGAGGCTTCTTGATAAAGATCTAGTTCTTTCCTGAAATGTCTTACCGAATGAACACCTGCTCGTCCAAGGAGGATTGTATCATCAACAAATTGAGCATGATTGATATCTTTGACTCCTCGAGCTATACAGATCCCAATAAACTCTTGATGTTGCTGGCTTTGATCTAATCGAAAGTTGATAACTGGAGCTTGAATGGCATTGAGAAGAGGAGAGAGAGGGAAACCTTGTCGAAGACCTCGCGTGGCTTGAAAAAAACCTACTACCCTGCCATTAACCCAAGGAGCGATCCATGGATTTCCAATACATGCTTTAACCCAGGATATAAAGGCTGAAGTAAATCCGAAGCGAAGCAAAACTTGGAACATAAAATCTTGTCTAACTTTGTCAAACGCACTTGCTAAGTCTAGTCTGATGACCATACCTTTTTCACGATTCTGAAGACTTGAGTGGATTGCTTTTTGGATGAGGATGATGTTATCGTCTATGTGCCTTCCTTTTGTGAACCCACCTTGATTCTCGGGGAAGAAAATCTTTTACCCTGTTTGCAATAACTTTGGTAATTATTTTATAGCCAATATTGCAGAGAGAAATTGGTCTAAAACGATCAAAGGAGATGGCCCCTTTTTTCTTTTGGAATGAGAGCAAGAAAGGATGAATTAGTGCTACCTCCAATCTTGCTGTAGGATTGGGACTTTAAGACCATCTTGTGAAAATCCGATTTGATTGTTTTCCAGCAAGCTTTGAGAAATTTGGCGGTGAAACCATCCAGACCTGGGTCTTTGTTAGGCTCCATACTAGCTAAGACTTTCTTATTTTCTTTTTTTGAGACAGGAGAAGCAAGGGTCCTATTTGTAGCCTAATTAATCATGGGAGGAATCAGATTCAGAACAAGGAAGCTGGGATAATCCCTAGGAGGTCTTTCTTCAGTGTAGATATTCCTGAAATGCTCCTTAGCCTCTTGCTTGATTTCATCAAAGTCTTGAATTATTTGGTCCTACTTATGAATTTCCTTCACCACTTTGTACTGCTTATGACCCTCGGCTTGTTTGTGAAAAAAGCTGGTATTTTTATCCCCAAATTTTAGCCAGAGACATTTGGATTTTTGTCTCGAGTACTCCTACTTTGTTATGTAAGATGCATCATGCAGGTTTCATTGGAGGGATGCTTCTTTTTCTAAACTTTCCACATCGATCAATTGACCCTCCAGCCAGATCTGATGCTGCTCCAAGAGCTTTTGGGCCTTGATTCTCTGCTTGTCCGGGGTCTTGAAAGACTTAGCCCAATCTTTAAGAGCGCCTTTGAGTTTTCTAAGTTTTTCTTCCCAGAATAAAAAGGGAGACCGCGAGACTGGGTCCTTCCAAACATTTTGAACTATATCATGAAAGCCTTCTTGCTTGATCCAAGATGGGATGAATCGAAATGGAATAGGCCCTAGGTTCTTTTCCTCATAGATATCCAAAATAATTGGTTTATGATCTGACATGTTGAAGGGGACAATGGAAGAATCAGCCCCAAGTCCCAGCAAAAAGAGAGAGTGTTGAACCAGAAATCTGTCAAGTCTAGCTGCCATGTGACCTAGTCCAATTCTTCTGTTTGACCAGGTGAAAAGACCCTGGGCTGGTTTAATATCTTCCAAGTCCCAATCCATGATTATATCTCCTACTACTTCTTGTAGTGGGTCTCTAACAATTGACCCCCCTTTCTATTCTTTAATATGTAGGGTAATATTTAGATCCCTAGGCAAGATTAGATTTTCAGGTTGAAGGGTTCTTTGAAGTTCCTGAACACTTTGCCAACAATATTTTTTTTTTAAATCTAAAAAGAGAACTGTCACATAGAGATTTATAATACTTACCAGAAGACCTGAGTTTTTGTGACGGAGACTTGTGAAGACCCAATCTGTACTGGAGGAGGAGCGATTTAAGTTGAAATTGAACGGATTCCATAAGGTGTCGAGTCCCACCAGAGGCACCTCTGGCACTTACAGCAATACCTTTCCCATTTTTCCAAAAAAATTGACTAACCTGGAGGAAATCACGTTACTCCATTTTGGTCTCCTGGACCAGTAAGATTTCAGGAGTAGATATACGAATTAAATCTTTCATTGCATCTATTTTCTTTTTGCTACCTAATCCCCTACACTTCCAGGAGACAACCTTCATTACTTACCTTTTGGGAGATGGGCAACCCCTTTAGAGGCCTCACCTTTTAGCCTTTTTATTCTTGAATTTATCATTCCTTCAATCGTTACTTGAGATACTTGCAATTTATCTTTGTAAGTAGCCTCCTCTCTGTGTTCCTTGTTCGACTTCCTTCCTCTTCTTGTTGTTTTTTGTGATGATTGGACTAAGCCTATTTATCCATCCTCTTCTTTCAACGAATCCTGCTTTGATTCTGGATCTTGAGGCTCCGGCTGTTCTATGGCTTCCTGCGGAGTGCTTTTGTCTAGGGTTTTGTCAGGAGACCCCTTTCCATCCACTCTTAAAGCTTTTGGTGAAGCGGTCTTCCTCGAAGCATCTTTCCCAGTGAAACCTTCTCAGCCGAGATTGCTTCATCCGGAGGATCTTCTAGAACAAGGAATCTGTTTCCTGTGACATATTGGGGCTTTTGAGCTGCGTCCACTTTCTTGGGCATTGGCAGATTTCTCCCCTCTCTTCTCCTCGGGGTCTTGGGATTTGCCTTTGAACACTTAGCTTAATGCCATCTTTGTCAGCCTCCATTTTTTATTGCGCCTGTGGAATTTTTGGACAGTTCTTCTAGAAGTGCCCGTAGTCATGACGGTGTCTACATCTAAACAACAATTGTTCATAATCCAGTTTTTGGAAGTGTTGCCAATCTCCCACTGCCAACTTGATAGCTTCTGGGAGACCCGCTTCTAGATCTACTTCAACACAGATTCTGGCACAGGAATACTAGTCTTTTGTGAATGCTTTGTCGATATATTTTCCAAGCCTGTTGTCGATGGATTGCAGGGAAGATGGAGTACAACAATGGATTGGAAAAATTGGTAGGCAAACTAGACCAGAACTGTTTTGGGGACGTCAATGGCAGGATCAAAATCAGGAG
Organism: Pseudotsuga menziesii; assembly: GCA_001517045.1. Classification (NCBI taxonomy): domain Eukaryota; kingdom Viridiplantae; phylum Streptophyta; class Pinopsida; order Pinales; family Pinaceae; genus Pseudotsuga; species Pseudotsuga menziesii. Next base: position 85,019 of record LPNX010985852.1, read on the forward strand.
TCCGACGGTTCAGGTAAAGGCCCTGTGGACCCATGAAGTAAGGTCAATTACGGAAAGTCAAATCTCGGTCTTCCCGGGAGATGAACTCAAAGAGGAAGAAGCCTTGACCTACAACATGACAAGTTACGTTGTTGAAGATCAGCGATTGCCAATTTTTTTGGATCTAGTTAGTATTCATTATATTTTTCAAGGAATCATATTTTGAATTTTATTTTTCAAGCTAATATATATATATATATATATATATATAGAGGGGTCCATTGGGCGTAGCTCGGGTGGTTGGGAGATTTGGTTATTGTGCTCCCCACCCGGGTTCGAATCGCGTTGGGGACATTTGCTCCTTGGGAGCATTTGTATGTAATGAAATATTAGGCTCATGAGTCGTTTATCGTGATTAATGATGCCCAAGTTCATGTATACTAGCCTAACGAGTATAAGATATTTTCTCAAGTGGATGTAGCCATACTGTAAAATTGAGCTTCCATAGTGAACCACTACAATATATATATATGAAACACAACTTATACATAGTATAAATATATGAATATTATATATATAAATAATAAAGATTTTCTTCTCTTATCATGTTTATTAGTTCTTCAAGGAAGAAGGTAAAACCTATGTATTGTTATTTCCCGGTAAGTTTATGTTCCTCCTCATTTTAGAGGAGACCTTCTCGACTATTTTTGTGTTTAGATATAGATATAGCTAAGTGGATAGATATTTTACTAATTTTATAAACCTATAAACATATTGAAGTTGTTATTATTTTCTAGTAATGTTTTTTCAATTTAATTTTTAAAATTTATGAATCTATATTTTTATTGGTTTATAGAATTATGATAGGATTGGTTGTAAGTATTTATTTCTAATATTTTTTTATTACGAGGAGGCCTCGACAAGTCACCCGAGGATTTGACCCCGAGACCTTCCGCTAACATAAACAACTCTCAACCACTTGAGCTAACCCAAAGGGCTATTTATTTCTAATATTTATTAACACACAAAATTAATAAATAATTTTGTTCTCTTATTATGTTTATTAGTTCATCCAAAGTAGTGATTATTGTGTTTAGATATAGTTAAGTGGATATATATTTTACTAATTTTATAAACATTTTGAAGTTTTGTTTTATTTTTTATTAATGTTTTTTCAAATTAATGAATCTATATTTTTATTGGTTTATAGAACTATGATAGGATTGGTGGTAAGCATTGATTTCTAGTATTTATTAGAACATAAAATTAATTATATATATATATCATTGATCTAATATTAAGTATACTTAATTATCTACCACATCTCTTACACACTCTACAATCCATGTATGCAATTTAGCTTTGTTGATTTCACACTATGCTACAAACATCATCCACCTGTTAATTTCGCGCTATGCTGCATGCATTTTCAACCTGTTAATTGCGCACTATGTTGCATGCATCCTCCACCTATACTAGATGGGTTGTATGGTACCACTGGTACCTTCCACCTTCCAAGATTAGGTGGGTGATCTAAATGTTGTAATTGTGGCATTGACTTGCGCCCTTCCAAGATCACATGGGTGATTAAAATGTTGTAATTATGGCATTGATTTGCCAAGGAAATTCAAGTGATGACTTATGTCCAACCAAGAAACCTAGCTCATGCCATGAAGATTCACATAGTAAACTATTGTGGATCCACAGGATATGATCATATTGTACAAAGCCCTTTGGAGAGACCTCAAGCCTCAATGTGGGTTTTTGTTATCAGCTTCGGCAAGTAACATTACTTCTTTCTCAATGCGTGCTTAATATATAGAGTGCAAAATACTCAAGTACATACACACAATCTTTCCAAATAATTCTCTGAATTCAAAACTTTTTCAATAGATGAAGATAAACGGTGCATCTCCATTGTTGACATGAAAATTTTCATTACTTAGAGACCAACTTGAAGGTTCCTTCTTAAAGAGACATTGCTCATTCCCTGCATTGGTTTAGTACCTAGCATAAAGGTTGATGATGCATGAACTAGTCTAGTACCTAGCATGAAGGTGAATGGCGTAAATTGATGATGTGAGATTACACGTTGGTAGATTCGTTGTAAATCTTACTTTTACATTCCAACAATGCTCGAGCATATATGGATATAATAGGGACGTTGGATATATGTTTTATGTTTATACTAAAACTTGCAAGCATAAGGCATTTAACACTGACTGAATGAATGAAAACATAAGGAGGCATAGAGAACATCAGTAGATGCAATGAATTGATATGAAAACTAGGAGCAAAGTTACAAGTATTGTCTCAAAATATGACTTGCTAAGGAACTTCAAAAAATGTAACATACACAATGGACTTACTAATTTAAAGGGATTTTTGGCAACCATCAGATACAGTGAACTAAGACGACACACTATCCATAGGCTATTTCTTCTTATAGAGAATCAATATATTGTTTGTAATAGTTAAAAATAAAACCTTATATGAAGTAACAAAATTAACTCTTGATCTTTTGAGATAAAAATAAATATCCAAGCAATCAAATAGGGATTCTTTCCAAACTACACAAAGTGTGCATTTAATGAAACCTTTGGAGAATAACCAAATGAAGAAAAAATGTATAATACTTACTGAATAAGGATTGGATTCCAAGGATTGTTCTTGTTCGTTATGTTGTAGCTGAGTTTTGATCCATGGTAGCTTAGGATGAGGAGGACTATTCATGTTCATGATGTTCATGATGTTGTAGTTGAGGTTCAATCTATGAAAGCTTATGATGTTCCTCATAGCTCAGAGGGATGAGAATACAAACTTATTGAAACCATTGTAACTACACACGCCCTCGTCTAGTCAGGTTATAGAGATATAATTGATGAACTGGGAAACCATTGTAACTAGACTTTCTCCTCATCTTGTCAGGTTATAGATATACAACTTATTATTATAACACTATTGTATCATTTAATGTGTGGTCACTCATATGTGTGTCCTCTACTTATCAAATAATTTTTTAAATTTAAATATTAACTTAATATGTTGGAATCGTAATTACCAAATTTGTTGAATGAGCCCTATTAATACAAAAATTCAAAAAATTGATTTGTTTGTGAGTTATTTGATCTGATTCGGTTAGTTTTTATGGGGTTCCCTCACACCTACTGGAATTGATGATTTGTGATAGCTTGAACTTCAATGAATTCTTTGCTTGTGAATTTATTTTTTGTGTAAGACTTCCAATTCAATGTTGAAGAAAAGTGAAAATGATTGTAATAAACACATGGGGCTACGGTTGTTTGCATTGCGGTCAAATCGTTCTTCATTGCTATTCTATGTTATTCTTGGACCATAATCTATTCCAATTCAAATAATTTAGCCTCTATGCTTCTAATCATTTGTGTCTGACCTGAATAGGTCATGCCAATATTTGAAGTCCATATACTATTCTAATTGTAACTAGTTACTTAATAATTACATTTTTATGTTGTTGTCTCAACATACTCACGAATTTTGATTGGATTGAAAATTTCTGATACAAATTATTTGAGAATCATACTGAATTCAAATTTGTATTTGAATTTGAACTTCGTATCTATTGGTTGAAATGACTAAATCATCTCCATATTAAATTTATGATTGGTAACTCGATGCAATAGCTCTTTTCTTTGTTAAAAAACCATCGTTATAATTATGTAAAACTTATTATTGGATTGTTCAAATTTAGATGAGTTTGGATGAAAAAATTAGTTTAGTCACTTAAATTTAACATATTGAATGTCAAGTGAATTGGATTGTGATTAAAGCATATCACAATTTAGGTAACTTAATAAAGAAATTTAGTATTCCTATTCACATGTTACGCTTTGCTCTCAAATGAAAAGTGGGAATATGATCTTCCCTCTTATTTATAATGGCTATGGGGATTTTATCCTATGCTACATTGGTGGGTAAAAGGGCTATCGATTTTTCATTTTAGTTTGTATTTGGTATTTGTTCAAATCAACAAAAAGCCATCCAAACCATTTGTTCTTTCCAAAAAAGAGGTACAATATTGTTTTAGAGAACTCATAAAAACAAACAATGAACAGTGATAACATCAAATGGTTATTCTTCAACTGGAGAATACAAACTCAATAATACCAACATAATCATGACAACTCTGTAATATACAGAGTAGCTTATTGGGATAGATAAGTCCACTAGCAAAGAAGACTAGTAGAGTAGCATGATTAGAAGATATAATAGTAGTTTTCCACTTCCACCTGCATCATCTGTGCATCACACCGCCTGCATCATCTATGCATCACATTACACATGTTCATTCACATCAACGAACATTTCGACAATAAATGCTACTATAATGCAATNCCCCTGCATCATCTGTGCATCACACCGCCTGCATCATCTATGCATCACATTACACATGTTCATTCACATCAACGAACATTTCGACAATAAATGCTACTATAATGCAATGTTGTCAGAGTTAGGCTCGACTAGCTTGGGGCTTGATAAACTCAACGACTTGGGAAAGAGTTAGAAAATAATAAAAACACTCAAACTATAGTAAATTGTGTGCACAAAAAAATATTCTAATGAAATTTATAATCCATAAAATTTATAAGCCACATTCTAAGCATAAATTCATTAAATAATCTATAAAAAGTGTTAATTTGCAACGTCATATTTATATTTATATGCAATATATTTATATTCGTCAATCCAACGTGTATTGTCAATAAAAGATTCATCCTCTAAGGTGTAATTAGAGACTAGATCAATCTTATCCAATAAAATTGGATCGAGATCCTTTGCCCCCAATTACTTTCTGAGCATCTGAAGGTTATAGTATATGAATACTAACTTCTCCAATCACACATGCTCCAATATGTTGCGCTTTTTGGTGTGGATGTGCTCAAATATTGACCAATTACTCTCAAAACCTAAAGCACTACAAGGTTGACTTAGAATTTTGATGGTGAATTATTGTAGTTCTGGTGACTTAGAGCCAGAATTTGTCCACCAATGGGCAGCTATAAAAAACAACCAAACAAAGATTACAAGTTTTACAAGGGCAAACTTGAAAGAGAAAAGTAGCATTATTACAATGTAATGATTTACAAATTGAATCTTACTTGACATTTTCTTCTCCCTAAGATGTTAGGTTGATCTAAATCCAAACATGCCAGATGATTCCTTGTACATATATTGTTGCATGTTAATTTGGTCTCAAATGTCTTGATTAGGGTACATCCTCTCAATACATATCATTACACCTCTCATCACCTTGGGATCTTTTTGAATTTTAGACCCCTCATTATAAAATTTGCTCAGGTTGAGATATGCTCTTGAATTTTAGACCCCTCATTCATCAGTGCCATATTTTCATTCCTCCTTTGCCTTTTGTTATAACCATCTAATGTTGGTTTTGATCTCAGGGTTGTGCAACGAAAGAAGAAAGGAGAAGTGATACTTGAGACTTTTGAAACACTTGATGAGAAACTACTTCGATGTCCCATTTGAGATTTGCCCACCCTTTCATTTTCAACCTTTAGCCTAGATCTCTCTATATTCTATTCTTTGATAGTTTCCAAAAAATCTTGCATTGATAGATTCAAGGAAACCATTACAAATGAAAACAACTTTACACACTACTCTAACTTGGTGTCACTTGGGACCAATCAAACATAATGATATCATGTTTTATCAAGAGGCCTTTTAGGTTTGGGCTTGGGTTCCATGGATAACAATTTAAATTGGAAAAAATGTATGGAGTTATCCTAGGTCTTATAGGTTTAAAATTGAGGCACAACAATCTTAGAACCAAGACAAAAGTTACTACAGATGATACAAATCAATTTGCTCAATGAAATGCCAAAAACAATGCAAAAGGCTTGCAACTATGTATATCTTAATCATTAATCATAAGAGATAGATTACAATGCAATATAATGGCATGAATAGCAATGCAATCTGATTCCAAGAGAGGCTATTCGAATTGAGTGCATAAGAGTGGCTTAGTTGTCAGTTGACACCAACTTGGCACACTAGTTAATGACTTAACTCCAACATAATTGACTCTAATTGACTCGGAGGTAGTTTAGACCGAGTGTAACTGAATAAAATCAATTGCATTCCAACGAGTAGGTGGAGGTGCCTTTTTGACTTCAATTAGGTGAGATAAACTGAACTGAGTCATCAAAGTTAGGCAAGGGCGCCTTTAACACTCCAGTTAACTGCATTTAGATCAAAATTAGAATAAATCATGGGAGAGGTGCCTTTATCACTTCAGTTAACTGAAAAGTAGGTGAAACAACTACCGGTTGACTGAGTGGGGTGCATCACTCAAGCAGATCAACCTAGATTTTCTCCCTGATTGAAGGAGGAGGCTCAGTCAGGCTCCTCGATTAAAGGAGGAGATCTAGTTGGATGATGTAGTCACATGTTTGAGTCAAAACTTAGGATAAGTAGTAAATTAGGTCAAAATAAGACAAATAATGATGTGCGGTTGGAAAATGACTCCAACACCCCCCCCTTAATCTAATCTCATGTGGAGAAGTAAAAAATAGGGCCCCGACAACAAAGGCCATAGGTCACCCTTTACAAAAATAATCCTAAAATGCTCAAAAAAATTGAGTGTGGAAAAGAGGAAAAACCCAGTGGGAAAGAAAACCCCCCCTCAAATTGAACACTAAAGAATTAATCTATCTTCACCAGAATGGAACTCACCCCCAGTGAATAGAGGTAAGAGAACTTCTTCTCAGTGAAGCTCTTGGTGAAAATGTCTGCAATTTGCTCATTTTGTTATGCACAAGCTCTTTGATGTAGTGCATGTGGATATTGATGTGCTTGGTTCTCTATCTTTGAATCGGATATGTAGAGATCTTGATAGCACTATGATTGTCACAAAAAATGATAGTAGAAGTGGTTCTACCAATGTCGAACTCTGCTAGAATACCTTGCAGCCAAACTACATGAATGAATGCATTAACCGCTCCCCGATACTTTGCATTTGTTGAAGATAAGACAATGGCTGCCTGCTTTTTGCTTGACATGAAAATAGGCCCACTACCAAACATGAAAACATAGTCGATAGAGTACTTCCGATCAATGCTATCTCCATCCCAATCCGAGTCTGTGAATCCTACCAAATCTAGATAAAAATATGCAGCATAGTGGATGCCAAAGTGTCTAGTACCCTGCACGTACTATAGAATCATTTTGGATGCCCTCCAATGAAGTTCATGAGGTTGTTACATGTACCTTGATACAACATTCATGGCATAACAAATAGAAGGCCCTGAATGTGTTAAGTACAGAAGGCTTCCAATCAATTGCCAATAGATAGTGGAATCCAACAACAGTGTAGAATTCCTTTCCTTGAAACTGATTCCTGAGAGGAATGGGAAAGGTGCAGCCTTACATTCTATCATACTAAACTTATTTAGCAGGTTTGAAGCATACTTTGATTGGGTGATCATTATCCCATCAAAATCTTGACTGATTTCTAGGTCAAGAAATTGCCTTAGTAGGCCAAAACCACTCATGCCAAACACTTCATGTAAAACAGTTTTTATGAAGCTGATTGAACCAAGTGTGCTTCATATAATTAATAAATCATCAACATATAGAACTATAACCAACAAATAACCTTCATATTTTTGTAGGTACACATTTGGATCAGACTTACATCTTGCAAAGTTTTGTGATAGCAGAAACGAGTCCATCTTTGCATACCAAGCTCTTGGGGCCTGTTTTAAGCCATACAATGATTTTCGAAATCTACAAACTAATGTTGGGTCTGATATGTACCCTTCAGGCTGCTTCATGTATATCTATTCTTGTAGGTATCCATGAAGAAAAACACTCTTCACATCCATATGGTGCACCTCCCAGAGTTTGGATCCAGAAATGGTCAATACTAGCCGAATAGAATCCATTTTTTCCACTGGTGCGAAGGTTTCTGTATAGTCCACTCCTTGAACTTTTGAGAAGCCTTTTGATACCAACTGAGCGTTATATTTGCAGGTTGAGCTATTTTCAGCAACCTTGTTTCGGTAGACCCATTTGCATTGAACAAGTTTCCTCCTAGGTGGAAGAGAAACTAGCTCCCAGGTTGCATTTTTCTTAAGAGAGTGATACTCTTCATCCATAGCATCTTGTCGTCTAGGATCATGGCGGGCATGATAATATGATTTTTGATCAGATCCAATCATCATATTGCATTTCTAGGACAGCAAAAGATCAGTGCATGAAAGAGCAATACCTGCTCTTTGATAGTTTGCTCAAGCTCTCCTTGGATCAGGAGGATTTCCAATGTTTGACCTGGCAGAGGAGAGAGTTTTTTTTGCCCATTTTGGTAGATGAGAGGGCTCATTCAGATATGATTTAGAACTTGATATTTCATGCTCATTGATATCAGATATTACATCTGAAATATCAGAGCACATACTTTCATTTTCATCTCCAGAATCTCCATAAAAAAGAGGAAGTGGTTTGGCAGTTTCTTCCTCCACTAGTTGCAGATCTTAAAGAGGTTCTTGAAAGCAGACACTTCTCTCGATGAGTATCTTTTTAGTTCTGATATTCAAGAGATTGTATCCTTTTGCTTCTTCAACGTATCTAATGAGGATGCACTCAACACTCTGTGGATTTTCTCTTTTCCAGTGGAATTCTAGCCCATGTAGTGGACCCGAAAACCCTGAGATTGAACACATTAGGCTTGTGACCAGTGTAATATTCGAAAGGTGTTATACATTTGACGGATGAGGGAACATATAGAAAGTAAGTTTGGAGCCAAAGAGGGAACATATAGAACATTTTTGCTTTGAATATAGTTTTCTACTCTAAATAATCCTCTAATTTATCAAGGCTAATTAGATTGATAAATTAGAGTGTTTTGAAAATAAAAGAGAAAGAGGAAAGTGATAATCATATTATTTCTAGAAATCTCCTATAAGAGTCTAATAATTAAGCATAATTCATATTTGAGCAAAGGGTAGGACCTAATGTATTGGATTTCATCATTAAAGAGCTTGATAAACATGTACAAGAGAAAAAAAAAGCACTAATAATTTCCAGATAAAAATGTTCACTTCAAGATATGTGATCCCTCTTAGTGCTAGGTAGATCCAATATTTAAGACGGATCTATGTTCGTTTTAATGTTTTATAGCGTTTGTAAGACATAACTAAAGATGGATAATAGGGTCAACATGATATTCTCTTGCAATGTTGGATATAGTTGCCAAATTAGTGTTACCTGTGTTAATTTTCTTTTGTTCAAGGAAACATCAATTTTTTAAATTACTTTGACATCAACTTTTCAATCTTTTTTTAGGTAAAGTTATGTTACAACATGGGTTGTAGAGCACAGTGCAACTCTAGGTGCAATTAGTAGAGCTAGAAGTCTATGGAATGTTTTTGTCTTGTGTTGAAATTGGAGCTATGCTCAATGGCACCTTAATGTTAGTTTTTCTAATGTAATTCAAATCGATTAGGATCTTTATTTGAAAGAATAATAAGCAAAACAAGATGCATAAGATAGAGCAAATGCACAAGACACACAGATTTTCCTTGGAGAAACCTTAAAGGAGAAAACCCCACAAAATTCCTCAGAATAGTTCCGTCGCTAAGACAATATCACAAGATGGAAAAATCCAAGAATAAGAATTCTTCTGCAACTCTCTCCCTCTCCTCCTTATTCTCTCTCTCTCTCCTCATGCAAACTTGACTGAGTGAGTGTGTGTCTAAATGAGGGAGGGCTCCTCTCTATTTATACACATCAAGTGACTGACCTAAAACATGACCGGGCCGACCTCTTACCCTTGCAGGACTGACTTCACCTAGGGAGACTCAAAAATACATTTTGTTATATTCATCTCGGGGACTATTTCCTCGACTTCAAACAGAGGGTTTACTTCAATGACCATGTACAATAATGACATCCCGAACAGAGGGAAACACATCTTTGACAGGGGTACAACAATATACAATGGTAATATATATTAGAATATCTTCCGGAGTTACAGATACGACAACAGTTAAGAGGCATATGAGCATTGCTCACTTTCTCCTTGAAATCATTCATAGAAGGGTTATATTTCACATATTTAATCACTACCTTGTATCTGTTTTTCTACATTTATATTCTTTGTATAACTTGTGGGTAGTTCAAGTCTAAGTATTAAGAATAAATAAACAATCTTCATCTCGAAAACACATCCATAATTGGGCCCCACTATCCCAAAATAATAGTCTAGATTGACCATTTCAATTTAAAATGTTTTTAGATGACACAAACCTTTCATTTTATGTAAAAAAAATGGTGGTTTAAATTACACACTGCTGTAACTTTTATGTTGCCTAGATTACAAGAAATAAAGGTAATTGTAAAAATAACTATTAGCATTCACATTTCTCTTTTAACTTTGGAATAACTAGTCTTCATATTTGTTATTAATGTCTAACCTTCATCTTGGATCTTCGAAACTTCATATCTTGTTTGTTAAAGTTAATTGCATGCCCTTATTGAGTTAGCTAAACTAAATAGATGTTAATTGACTTGAAGATTTGATCGATTCATGAATTCAATATCAAATTCAAGATTTCCTACATATCTTTAAACTCCATCTTTTTAACTTCCAAAGACAACCCAATAAAAACTCTCAATTTTGTAATGTTTGAGTCAATGACTAAAAATCTCTTAGACATAAGTTTTATTACTCACACACATACACCTACCCACTAGCGGGTTCATTATTTGGTTCAATCATGTGTTAAATTCATATGTGCCTTCCAATGATAATACAATACCTATCAAGAAGTACTTTGAATGTGATAGACCACCTTCCTAGAGATGCCCTCTCCTTATCCTAGACGTGGGACCTCTTTGGGATGTCTAGTATTTAAGTGGGATCTTTAGGTGCCTTCTCTACCCTTTTTGACTTGCCCTTAGACATTAGTTTGAAATAATTTTCACCCTTGGAGGATACACTTCAAACATTTCTTAACTTCATGGGCCCATTTGTGGGAACAAACCCCTAGTGAGGTCCATGGTCACTAAAGATGCCTCATTTTAGGTCCAAATAGCCCAAATCTATTTGTATTTTACATTTATGGGGTCTACATTCATATGTGCCTTGGCCAATGATAATACAATACTTATTAAGAAGTATTTTGAATGTGATAGACCACCTTCCTAGAGATTCCCTCTCCTTATCATAGATGTGGGAGCTCTTTGGGATGTTTAGTATTTAAGTGTGGGATCCTTAGGTGCCTTCTCTACCCTTGGTGTCTAGCCCAGTCATTAGTTTGACTCATTTTGACCCTTAGAGCATACACTTTAGGAATTTCCTAACTTCATGGGAACAAGCCCCTAGTGGGGTCCATGGTCACTAAAGATAGAACCCAAATCCATTTGGATTTTCCATTTATGGAGTCACCTTAAGCCAAATATTGTTAACCCTCCCTAATATCTTGGTAAGAAGCATACCATGAGTTTCCTTAGGGGTACCATGCCTTTGAGTAACAAATAATTATTTTAGGGCCTAAAACCCACAACATCGTCTTACCAAACACACAACACTAGGTCTCATTAATATGCATGGAATGACGATTATGTATGAGTCTAACCCTACAACCACTAACCTAACATTTAACTATGCCTTCAAGTCATCCTTCGCCTATTTATAGCATTCAATTCCTCTTAATAAAACCTCCTTCAATATGTGAATCTTTTATCTTTGAAAAACCTAAGTTGTAGTTACACATTTAGATTAGTGATTGATGTTATTTAACCTCTCTCATTCTACAAGGTTTCTTTCACCAATCATGTTCAACTCCTCTATACATTGATCTCCAATGGTTATCTTGGCTCCAACCTTGCAGGTTTGATTGATTCATCACAACGTATTTTCATAGTCTTAGTTCGAGTCATCATTGAACATTTAAACCTCACAAACTTAAGGGAGGTTACATCAAAACTAGAGCAAGGGAGGTATCATCCCTCTTGAAGGCACTAGGGTCTCTCATGACTAGATCTAGTAGTTGATTGATTGATTATATATATATATATATATCTTTGTATTGGAGATTTGAGTCAAGCCATGCCGTAAAGGAAATTGGAGCTACATGTGTAGGGTCATCAAGAGCATTGACCACTTTTGGAGACCTAACACAACTATCATTTTCAATGCAAGGAGCTTCATCACTTGTAACAACAAATTTCCACTGAATTCCTTCCATTCTTCTCTTTACATTTTTGGCATTAGGGTTTCTAACTCATTAAAGGAATTGCTGATTAACTAACCCTAGTTAGTTGACCCACTTTATTATTATTTTTTTTGTGAAATTGATCTAAATCCTAAATAAAGTATGCTAATCATCTACAACCCTATGTTACATTAAAATTGTCCTCATATCCTAATTAAACTCAATGTGGATTCCCTCATCTTTTGATTTACCCTTAAACTTAGAGGTGACTACAGTCTCATATTTCCCCTCTTAGTTGGGTGTGTTTCACTGGTCATCCATACCCCTCACCCTTATAGAGACCAGAATGAAAAATAAAAAATAAAAGTTTTTGAGCCGTCAAATCCCTTAATATTGAAACCAATAGAAATTACATGCCCACAACGTTGAGATTCAAAGACATATTTTGCTCGAATTGTTTAACGGGTAGTAAAAGTGTTTTACTTGATATCAAAGTACCAAATTCAATAGAAACTCATGGAGCATGCCCAGAGACCATTAATTTGATTATGTGGCCATAAAGATAGAAACTGAAACTGGTGTGTAATAATGCAGTACTGTTTCAGTTGTTTCGGCGATCTATGAAATCTGAAATACCTAGATCTATCTCTTACCAAATCCTTCTCTGCTACAAAACTAGAATGGATTCAGATAATGATCTGATCTACAGAGCACAGACTCCTGGGGATTGTTTGCCCCGATCTACAGAGCATACAGAATGGGTATGATCCCCCACCTCTCATCCCCCGCGAGATTGTTTACAACATTGCAAATATAAAACAATACAGAAAAGGGAGCTCGACTAAGATGATATAAAAGAAAACAACAAATGGGAGCAACGATTGTCCGCATAATAAAATGTTCCTCATAATCTTAGTTTGGAAAATAGTTCTTTGACTGGGTAGAGCTTCATGAAATTGCTTCATAACCCTTGCAGAGGTGTGTAGCTTTTGAGTGGAATTCTTGAGTGTTTGGACATCATATCTTCGAACTTCTGAATTATTGGACAACCATCCATGTTGAGCTACATTGACAATGCTCCATTTGGATATATCATGACCATCGTAAACATATAATTTCCAAGATCCATAGATTCCTGAACTATTTAGGAAACCATCCATTTTGGGTTAAGAGTCAACCGCTCCATTAGGGTATAGACCAATTCTACCACTAATTCTTCACCCTTCACATTCCCTTGAGGAAGGCTTTGAAGACCTCAAATGGTAATGTTTATGGGAGGGACTAGTGTCTACTTTGAGAGGGAGAGAGATCAATTGAAGGATTAGACTTTGGTTTTGATAAATGTTGTTTTGTTCCACAACATAATCAAAATCCATGAACTTAGGTTTTTTAGTTAATTGAAAAACAATTGGCGAGACTCATTGATATCACTTCCTAAATTTTTACATTCCCTTTTTCATTGGATTTAATTCAAGATGACAACGGAACCCATGATATCCAAAGGCAGGTTAGGAACAAAATATTTGTGCTTGCCTCGTAAGCAAATCTCCTTACTTGGAATTTTAATAGCCTGGGACGATGTTCACTATTAGCTCAATGAGAGCTTTAAGCCCTACTTCAGTTCTAACTCCATTATTTTGAAGGCTTTTTGGGTATGTCAGTGAATTAGTACTTTGCAAAAGAGCCAAGGGTCAACCATAGTTAATATCACTTTTCTATAGGTGAAGTATGTGGTTTTGAGTCTATTATTTCAATTGGATCTGATTAGCTTGTTTTGTTTGTTGTAGTAGGGCTTTGACTTGAAGATCTCACTCAAAATTTGACATCTTATACTCTATTGTTTAGATGTTTATATTAGCAAAAATGAGAACAACAAAAATGAATTTGGACATAATCCAAACTTTGCATATAACACAATTTTCTTGCTTTAATTTCCATATTTTTTTGGTAAATCCTCTTCGAGGTTCATGCTTTCAATGATTGGATGATTTCCTCTTTGTTGGAGAAAATGGAATCTTCTTTTATGATCTCATTCAATTGATCTCTTCTTCAAATGCCTCCATAGCACATCTTCTCTCTAGTGAACAATTGAATTACTCCATATATGGGTCCCCATGTGCGCGCGCACACACACACATAAGTGAAAAATAAGGATTGTTAATACTTAGTGAACGCTGCACAATAGCCTTTCTAAATGTTACATCAACAATATTCAATATTATCAATAGCCACATTCAACTAACCTAGGTTTATTGATGCCTTTCTTTTCAAGTGAATTATCTTGGGGAAATCCTCGAGGCATTTCCTCCTCCTCATTTCAAGGATGATACTTACGGTAAACACTAGATTCTTTAGGGCACAAGGCCAAGTTAACAATAGGGCTTAAAGCCATTACAACAATACACTCGTTATAACTCAACATGTCACTTAGGGGATTAGAAACTGGGTGGGGAGGATTACACTCCATCCCATAACCACTTGGGTTAGACCCATTTTATACCTCGCCAACACCACACAAAAGTTTGCTTGAAGGCTTGTAACGATATTTAATTTAATTAAATAACAACAATTGACAAACCCCATGTATGGGAAGAGCATGCCCACTAAGATTTGAACTTTGATCATTATCACAATAGTTGTTACAAGATACCACAATTGTATGTATTATTGACCCTTGCTTACACTACATTTTTCTCTTTCTAATCAAAATATTTTTCACTTTATAACTTTATAGTAGTTTATGATTTTTTTATATAAATATTTTAATATTTAATAATAAAATATTTGTGTATGTAATATTGATTGAAATGGTAATTAATTTTAGATTTTTTTATTTAAATTCAAATTCAAATTCAATTTAAAGTTTTTGAAAATTTGAAAATCATATTTTTAGAATATAATGAGCTTCTATGTCTTGCAACAATAATTAATGTGATTTGGTGTCCCATTAAGTAGACTTATGATCTATAGCAAAAAGAACAGGAAAATAGTCTATGGGAAGTTGCAAGTTCAAACCTAGAAGTAGTTACTTTAGGTGCCATGAGTGCCACTAGGGGAAGTGTTGTTTCATTTTAGGCTAGCTCTGACAAGGTGCAAAGGTAATGAGATCATAAGTGGTAGTTGATTGCTTAATTACAAGGTTACACAAATCGTGGGTGCGATCAGAATCGATTGAAGAATCTGATACTAGTGTGACACTCATCCCAAAATTAGGAATTGGGGTTTCGGAACCCCAACCCTAATTATCCTACATTTATCCTACATAAACAAATTTAGATTAGTAAAAACAAGGTGGAAGAATCTGATGAAGAATTCGAGAATCCGATTATGAAGAATCTGATTCCGATGCGGTTAATATCTAGGGCTGAATCCGGTAATTGTGCTTAATTATAATTGTCAAGGGGACTAGACCAACACGATTGTGGAGGTCAATCCGTTGATGGGAAAAAAAAAAAAGAGAGGAGTAGGCACGCATGTCATGAATCCTTAAAAAGTAATCATAGGAAAAAATGATTTTAGTGATAATTAAATCTTCCTGAGGGTTATATATAATATTTTGTGTATAATAGTTGATTTAATTTAATTTAAATATTAATGTTCAGTAAAGATCAAATTGATGCATGGAATTGTAAAATGAATACAATAGACAAAGATGACAAGGGGGAGGCAAAAATACATCCCCAAGGAATGCCTAAAAGAGAGAAAAAGAACCTAAAATAATGATAGTGTTAAAAGCACTAGAAAGTGCCAATCCATTGAGATGGGGAGTCTTGAAGAAGCTCAAGAAGGAGGTTCCTTGGTTGAGACGCGTTCCTTTGGAGAACCTAAAATAAGGAAAATGAAAAAAACATTATAAAGCACCAACACAACAGAGTGGGGAATAATGAAGAAGCTTAAAGAGGTGGGTCTTTGGTTATGACTTGTTGCTTTGGAGAAACTTTTAACATTAATGCCACAAAGAAATGTGTAATGGGTGTGTAGCCATGGGAATCATTGGGGCGGTATATGACACCTCATGAATCTATCATGTAAGCTTGGAAGTTGGCCATGGGGCCTCTTCCCACTAGGGTTGAATTAAAATACAATCAATCTAGCGCATGTCAGATTGAGGAACTTTAAGTCATCGATGAAAGTTGTACATCCTTTGGAGGAAGAGGGTTAGGCATTTCTGGTTCTTATAAGCCACAAGAGTTTGAAGCACATTTCAAGAGAACCAAGTGAGTTTTTAACGAGGTAAAGTAATTGTCTTTTGATCTAATAGCATGAAGAGAATTTGAGTACATAATGGTCTTTGGTCTCTAGCTCTTACCAAGATAATTTGGAAAATGTAGTACTATCGCAAAATATGATGATCTACCTTAATGAAAAATCCATGAAAGGAAGAGATGCCCACAATATTTGTAAAAAAAATCTATAATTTTTTTTTGAATGATTTCATTTGTTTGATAAATGTTATTTTATTGCACCGAAAAGGTGCATTCTACAACCCAGTAGAGGAGAGATGTGTAACTCCTTCCGTGCTCATCCTAGAGTTGACACATGTCTTTTATAAAAAATAATAAAATATTATAAAAAATAACTTGTTGGCTTAAATCAAATTAAATTATTTAGAATTGCATGCATATAAAACAACATAAATTAGATAAACTAAAACCATAAACATTGGATTACACATTCCATTCTCTGAGAAAGGGTTTGCAGCTTGAGAGATTTGATCCCTCTCGGTGCTTGGTAGATCCCCTTTTAGATGGATCTACGCTGGTTTATTTAACATATATATTTAATACACTTACTACAACATTTTTTAAAGGGCAACAACCATGTTGCTTTGAAGTGATTTCCTTTTTACATTGAAAAATCAAAAGGATTTCCACCACAACATTTTAAACTTGTTTATAAAAAATGTTGATCATTCCTTCACTTGTAAGCTTAGGTCATAGATGCTTTGAACCCTAAAGTAGTTGATCCCATGGCCTATAAGTTTATACAACAAAGCCTTCTAACCTTGATATAGCAATCTAAAATGTTCTATATGGTGATTTAAGTTCAATCATTTTAGCATGCTCCATCGACAAAAGCCGAGGGGCATGGAAAATATATCATAAGGGCATGGGAAGCATCCATCAAATTGCCATTGTGTAGAACAAAATCATCCATTAATTGTTTGGAAGACTTCTTGGGCCTTTTGAGAGATTCATGAGAAGAGAGGTTGGTTTTGTTGGTAGGTTTCTTAGGGTTTACTATCAACCCATGGAATGGTGATGGGATGGAAGATAAATTTAGAGATCATGGTTGCTTTGCTTAGCCTATGCTTTCCTTTTGCATTATCTGACCTCCTCTTTTCTAAGCAATATAGGAAGAAGAAGGTTAGGGTTACATGGATGAATGCATTGAGTCTCTTTGCGAGGCAAAACAATATCATCCCATGGAATGGTGATGGGATGGAAGATAAATTTAGAGATCATGGTTGCCTTACTTAACCTATCACTGCCTTTTTCATCCTTTCTAAGCAAAACAATAGGAAGAAGAAGGTTAAGGTTACATGGATGAATGCATTGAGTCTCTTTCCGAAGCAAAACAATATGAAGAAGGTTAGGGTTTACAAAGGTACTAGATCACTAAATGATGAAACCCTAGTTAAGGTTTAGTGAAGAAGCTAGCCACGAGAAGTGATCAAACCCTAGTCAAGGTTTAGTGAAGAAGCTAGCCATGAGAAATAGAGGAGAAAAATTAACACAATTTTATATTACTAAAACACTCTACACTATTGCAATGACATTCACTTCTCTTTTAAGTGGGTTGCAAGATTTTATTTGCCTAAATCCTAAAAGCTAATAACAACCTAACCCTAACTTTTGTAGCCTAAATCACTAAGGTTACCTTATTACACATGGAAGTCTCATTTTGATTCTGATGAAGGTTGTAACAAGTGTGATCTCCTTGCCCCTTTTTAATATCTTTCTCCATTCAACTTGTCAGCTGTGGAAAAACTCCAAGGATTATCATTACTTATGCATGGTAGGGATTGAGAATTTAAGGAAGTGTAAATTATTATAAGAATTTGGTAAAAAGATGAATAAATATTGAAAAGAAATAATGGTAAATTGTACCCGAAACTTAAAATGTGGTTCACCATTTGTTAGAGGGCTACTCCTTACAAAGGGCTCCACAAGAGCAACATGTCACTTACAAGAGTAGAACCTGGGTGGGGAGGGTAACATTCATTCCTCCCAACCACCCAAGCTACATCCATTTGACAAATTGTACCTGAAACTTAAAAGTGAGATAAGTACCTGCTTAAAAGTGATGATTTCCAGAATTGACTACAACAAAAATGGTGTAACAGTAAAAGGAGTATTGTTTTCCAGTATGACACGTAAGATATCTAATAATTGACAATGGACTCAAATTGTTTGTGCAACCAAAATGGTGTTACAGTATTGTTTCCTCCTCCTCCTCCTGAGAAACCAAACCAGGGAGTTACTCCTTTTTCTTAACATGAAGAAAAATATTTATTAATTAACATGTGCATTTGATATTAACAACATCAGTTTTTGCAGAATTGTCTGCGTTTTGTTGCAATAATGGATTTTATATTGTTTAAAGTTTATTTTATTGCATTTTTTTAGTTTTAAGTTTGCTGAAAACGCGCAGCCTCTCCTATAAACCAAGTTGGATGGGCCAAGTGGCTTACGGAGACCCCTGGGAGTGGCATATGGAAACTACCAAGTGGTGTACGGAAAGACTTGATTGGATGAATGCCTTGGAGTGCTGTCGGATGGCCTCCAAGTGGTGTAATGAGAGCCCTCGGATCTGGCCAAGTGGCATTTTCTGGTTTTCCATGGGTGCCAAGTTGCGTAGTGGTCCACGCGATCTGGCCAACCAATGGATGCTAAGTGACACAATAAGGCCATGCGTTCTCGCCATCCGATGGTTGCCAAGTAACGTAGTGAGGGCCATGCATTCTAGCCATTCGATGGTTACCAAGTGAGGTGCTAGCCATGCATTCTAGCCATTCGATGGTTACCAAGTAACGTAGTGAGGGCCATGCATTCTATCCATTCGATGGTTACGAAGTGAGTTACTAGCCATTCGACGGTTGCCAAGTGGCGTGTGAAGGCCATGCGTTCTAGCACTCAGACACTGTCTTGGGCAAATGGGCAAAGATGCGTTTGGAAGCTAGCAAGGCAATCGCAAGGGATACCATGCAATCAGATTTGCTTACTTTCGAAGATACTTCAGTTACCCCACTGCTTACTTTAATCAGCAAACTAAGAAGTTAGAGATTGCTAGAGTTAGGGATTCATATATACATTGGCAAACCGTACGTGTCATGAGGCATGATTGCTTGAGGCCAGCTACAACCGCCCAATACCACGCAGTCTTGTATCTTATAAGCCGCTACAAGGCATTGAAAAAGAAAGAAGGCTTGGATCTACTCAAGGACTAGCACAACTT
Organism: Pseudotsuga menziesii; assembly: GCA_001517045.1. NCBI lineage: Eukaryota > Viridiplantae > Streptophyta > Pinopsida > Pinales > Pinaceae > Pseudotsuga > Pseudotsuga menziesii. Next base: position 104,674 of record LPNX010985852.1, read on the forward strand.
TGATAGCCCAGAAAGGTCTCCCGAAATCCTCAGCGCCACTGCTTCTTGATCGCCCAAGTTGCATCCGTAATAAGCAGAGCTTCTTGATCGCCCGGACCATATACATGAATTATGCACGGCAGCTCTTATTGTAAGACTATATTTAGAAATCACTCTTACGTTGCCCATATGAAGAGACGGGTTCTTGGCAGCCGTTTCTTTTCTCCTACTCTGATGGACAGGTGGAGAATAAAGACCTTGGGGAAACCGGTCCTCTCTCTACCTATAAATGATCCTTTCAGAATACCCATCACACAAGCTGAAGGAACGCATTGGTCCAGGGTAAAGAGAGAGAAACCGCTTTCAGTTCTGTGCTAGGTTTCTTCAATACGTCGCTGGAAAGGAGCAGCACTACTCAAGGACTAGCACAACTTTGATAGCCCAGAAAGGTCTCCCGAAATCCTCAGCGCCACTGCTTCTTGATCGCCCAAGTTGCATCCGTAATAAGCAGAGCTTCTTGATCGCCCGGACCATATACATGAATTATGCACGGCAGCTCTTATTGTAAGACTATATTTAGAAATCACTCTTACGTTGCCCATATGAAGAGACGGGTTCTTGGCAGCCGTTTCTTTTCTCCTACTCTGATGGACAGGTGGAGAATAAAGACCTTGGGGAAACCGGTCCTCTCTCTACCTATAAATGATCCTTTCAGAATACCCATCACACAAGCTGAAGGAACGCATTGGTCCAGGGTAAAGAGAGAGAAACCGCTTTCTGTTCTGTGCTAGGTTTCTTCAATACGTCGCTGGAAAGGAGCAGCAGTGACAGAGGTGTCTGGAATCCAACTCAGGCTGTCAATGGAACAAGGTATTACGAATTTGCTGTATATATTCCGCTGCTTATTTAATGTTGATCAATTGAAGGCTTCAGATCCAGAAATGTTTACATTGGTATCAGAGCTGAGTTTTAAACCTTCCTTTGATCGAATGCAATCTGGTTCTGCTCCTTTGATTTCTGCGTGAAGGAATGGGACGAACCCTCTTTTGTTTTTTTTTTTGTTGAGAATGCTTGGATTTCTGCGTGAAGGAATGGCTGCATTGTTGCATTGATGCAAGCAATGGGGCGAACCCTCTTTTGTTTTTTGTTGAGAATGCTTGGATTTCTGCGTGAAGGAATGGCTGCATTGTTGCATTGATGCAAGCAATGGGGCGAACCCTCTTTTGTTTTTTGTTGAGAATGCTTGGATTTCTGCGTGAAGGAATGGCTGCATTGCTGCATTGATGCAAGCGATGGGTCAAACCCTCTAGTCTGTTTACATCGTAATGTAATTCGGTTTGGGTTTGTAGATGAAATAATTCGCCCAGCTTCTTCAGCGTTTAGGGTTCTAATTTTCTGGATTTCAATAGAATTTTGAGTTTCGGCCATCACACAGTGTAGGTGGAACAATGAGAATGTATTTCCAGTACTTAGTTCACTCACCCGAAAATTGCACAGCTTCTCGTTTGTCTCATTGTAATTATCATGATAAAATTGGGTTTAGTTTTGTAAATCGCTCAGCTTTCTTCAGCGTTCAGGAATTCTCAAGGATTAAGAATTCAAGATCAAAACTAAATAATGTCGCTTATACATGCTCAACAACCTAGAATTTTCTTGATTTCAATGAAAACAGATTTGTAAGTTTCAACGATCACACACTCAGGTTGAGCAATGAGAAAGTATTACAAGCACTGACACGGCTAGCCTCCTAGCCCTCTCCCGTGAATCGGACTGAAATTTCTTATAATACGTTTGGTTAGCATGATGGGTGAAAATAATGCACAGAAGCCCGAGCTGCCGATTTTGAGGTCAGGGCACGGCAGCATAGTGAAAAAGATGATCCTTGATCAAGTTTCAACTATAACATATGTGGCCACATGAATATAGTACACAGTTGTTCAGAAATGAAATTTGAAACAGTCAGAAAAACACATAATGATAACATTATAGACTGATAACAAACATAGAGCTAAATATACTTAACAGTAATATGCATATCTTGTATTTCAAAGACAAAGTTTAACCTATGGTTATTGTATTTGCATAATGAGATTGTTCAATGTTTGTTTGCTTGTAATGAACAATATTATATTCTATAGTTCATCTATGCATTCTGGCATAGAGGTATGCAGAGAATATAAATCATTGTATAAATTATTGTATAAATTACTGAGTTTTTTATACTATTACTCTGTCACATTAAAATGCTTTCTTCTGCCATAGTGAATAATGACAAAACTCTATTATTGTTGAATAATGTTGAATCGTTACATTGATTTAAGGTCTNNGAAACCGCTTTCAGTTCTGTGCTAGGTTTCTTCAATACGTCGCTGGAAAGGAGCAGCACTACTCAAGGACTAGCACAACTTTGATAGCCCAGAAAGGTCTCCCGAAATCCTCAGCGCCACTGCTTCTTGATCGCCCAAGTTGCATCCGTAATAAGCAGAG
>LPNX010985852.1:107357-134333 GCA_001517045.1 Pseudotsuga menziesii
TCTGTTCCCATTTCGTTGCATTCGCATGCCTCTTCTGTCCCACTCTTGAATGGAATGAACTTCTCAGATTGGAAAGAACAGGTTCAGTTTCACCTTGGTGTTCTGGATCTGGATGTAGCACTTGAAACTGCAAAACCAGCTGCTATTACTAGTAGCAGCAGTACAGAAGAAAAAGCTGCATTCAAAGCATGGGAAAAATCGAATAAACTGAGCCTTAAGTTCATGCGAATGACTATAGCAAACAACATTAAGTCAACTCTTCCTACTACTGAGAATGCTAAAGAATTCCTGAAATCTGTGGAAGAGCGTTTCAAAACTGCAGACAAGTCTCTTGCTGGGACACTAATGGCTAAGCTTACCACTATGAAGTTTGATGGTACGCGTGGAATGCATGAGCATGTCCTTGAAATGACAAACTTGGCTGCTCAATTAAAGACTCTTGAGATGAATGTGGATGAATTCTTTCTTGTGCAATTCATTTTAAACTCCTTCCCTCCTCAGTATGGGCCATTTCAGATTCACTATAACACTATTAAGGATAAGTGGAATGTGAATGAGTTGGCCAGTATGCTCAATCAAGAAGAGGCGAGACNCTCTTATTACTTCTAAATAATCTCAACTCTGGTGACTATCATATAAGAAAATACCTTAAGGACCATATATATGAATTCGGCACGGCAGCTCTTAATTACTTTTAAATAATCTCAACTCTGGTGACTATCATATAAGAAAACACCTTAAGAAAATACCTGGATTGTGATATATGATCTGAAGGGAACACAAACACCGTTCCACTGTAATATTCCAAGTAATGACGGTGTTGTTGGCTCCGGAGACACTTAGAATTATCAATCGTTCCTTTCTCCCTATTGAATCAGTTTATGATAACTATATTTTCCTATCAAGATTATAATATTGATTTCAGAAAACGTATGTTGACAAATAGTTTTGCCGAATTAATCTTGAAGTTCATGCTTGTCTTGCCTTCGAGCACATTGCAGTCTCCACAAGAAAAACTGTGGGGAGTGATAAGATTTCGAGGCTGGTATTTGAATGAGGTAGAACAACTGGTTCTCAAGGGATTATGGGTGGGCAGTTTCTTGATCTTGCAAGCGAAGGGGATGCTTATGTAGATCTGGAGACCTGGAATGGCTTCACAATCACAAGACTGCAGTGCTCTTGGAGTGCTCGGTCGTGTGTGGGGGGATCGTCGGCGGAGTATCCGAGGATGAGGATGAGATCGAGAGAATTCGAGGTATGCGAGTTGCGTGAGGATTCTGTTTCAGGTTGTGGACGACATACTCGATGTCACGAAATCATCAGAAGAATTGGGCAAGACTGCAGGAAAGGTTTTGATGGGTGATAAAGCCCATTATCCCAAATTGATGGGCTTGAAAAAATACAAACAGTTTAGCGCTGAATGGTTGCACAGAGCTAAAAGGGAATTATATTGCTTCCACCCAGCGAAGGCCGTGCCTTTGTTGGCCATCGATGGCATTACAGAAATCACAGCGTACGTTTGGAAGAATCGATAGCCGTGCGTATCGCGAGCAGAATGGGCCGAAAACACTCAGCCTCCCTCTGTTTCCACGTGGCAGTGTAAACCAAGTTGGCTGGGCCAAGTGGCGTACGGACAGTCCTGGAGTGTGGCCAAGTAGCATACGGAAAGTTGCCAAGTGGTGTACGGAGACACTAGGTGTACGGAAAGACCAGATCGGACGAATAAGGCTGTACGGAAAGCCTTGGAGGGTCGTTGGATGGCCGCCACATGGCAGAGAGGGTGGGCTGTTGGATGGCCGCCACATGGCAGAGAGGGTGGGCCGTTGGATGGCCACCACATGGCGGAAAGAGGGCCGTTGGATTGCCGCCAAATGGCAGAGAGAGTGGGTCGTCGGATGGCCGCCACTTGGCGGAGAGAGGGTGGGCCGTCGGATGGCCGTCACATGGATGGCAGAGAGCGTGGGCCGTTGGATGGCCGACACATGGCGGAGAGAGCGTGGGCCGTCGGATGGCCGCCACATGGCAGAGAGAGGGCAAGCCGTTGGATGGCTGCCACATGGTAGAGAGAGGGCAAGCCGTTGGATGGCCGCCACATGGCAGAGATAGAGGGCCGTCTGATGGCCGCTACATGGCAGAGAGAAAGGGCCGTTGGATGGCCGCCACATGGCAGAGGGTGGGCCGTCGGATGGCCGCCACATGGCAGAGAGAGGGGGCCGTCGGATGGCCGCCACATGGCAGAGAGGGCCGTCGGATGGCCGCCACATGGCAGAGAGAGGGCCGTTGGATGGGTTCCACATGGCAGAGAGGGCCGTCGGATGGCTTCCACATGGCAGAGGGTGGTCCGTCGGATGGCCGCCACATGGCAGAGAGGGCCATTGGATGGCCGCCACATGGCAGAGAGAGAGGGCCATTGGATGCCTGCCACATGGCAGAGAGCGCCGTTGGATGGACGCCACATGGCAGAGGGTGGGCCGTCGGATGGCCGCCACATGGCAGAGAGAGGGCCGTTGGATGGTCGCCAAATGGTAGAGAGAGTGGGCCGTCGGATGGCCGCCACATGGCTGGCAGAGAGGGTGGGCCGTCAGATGGTTTCCACATGGTAGAGAGGGCCGTCGGATGGCTTCCACATGGCAGAGGGTGGGCCGTCGGATGGCCGCCACATGGCAGAGAGGGCCGTTGGATGGCCGCCACATGGCAGAGAGAGAGGGCGATTGGATGCCTGCCACATGGCAGAGAGGGCCGTCGGATGGACGCCACATGGCAGAGGGTGGGCCGTCGGATGGCCGCCACATGGCAGAGAGAGAGGGCCGTTGGATGGCCGCCAAATGGGAGAGAGAGGGCCGTCGGATGGCCGCCACATGGCAGAGAGAGGGGGCCGTCGGATGGCCGCCACATGGCTGGCAGAGAGGGTGTGCCGTCGAATGGCCACCACATGGCTGGCAGAGAGCGTGGGCCGTCGGATGGCCGCCAAATGGCGGAGAGAGCGTGGGCCGTCGGATGGCCACCACGTGGCGGAGAGAGCGTGGGCCTTCGGATGGCCGCCACATGGCGGAGAGAGCGTAAACCATCGGATGGCCGCCACATGGCGGAGAGAGCGTGGGCCTTCGGATGGCCGCCAAGTGGCGGAGAGAGGGTGGGCCGTCGGATGGCCGCCAAGTGGAAAGAGATCTCCAACCAGCGTCTTCCAAGTGGCGGAAAAAAGGGCCATCCACATCGTGCCACGTGGCAAGAGACCAGCCAGCGTCTGGCAGAACAACCTCGTGCCACGTGGCAAGAGGCCAGCCAGCGTCTGCCAAGTTGTGCAGAACGACATAGTGCCACGTGGAAAGAGATGGCCAACCAGCGTCTGCCAAGTGGCAGAAAGAAAGGCCATCCACATCGTGCCACGTGGCAAGAGAGGCCAACCAACGTCTGCCAAGTTGCGCAGAGAAAGGGCCAACCACATCGTGTAACGTGGCAGACAGACTGGGCCAACAACATCGTGCCATGTGGCAGACTCAACTCTAGATCATTGCAGGCCAACCACTTAGTGGCATGTGGCAGAGAGCGAACCGCATCGTGACAAGTAGCAGAGACTGAATCCAACAAGATCGTGCTGCAACGTGCCATGCAGGAGAGAGACTCAACCCAAAAATATCGAGCTGCACTGTACCAGAGTCTCGGCCAAACACTTCGTGCCACGTAGTTAAGAGAATCGGCGAACCAGATCGTGCCAGGTACCAGAGACTTAACCAACAAGCTTGCTGACTTTATTTTTCTTTGGTTTATAAAACAATTTGATTTTATTTGCTTGTTAGATGTGGGATATATGCGGGCAGTTTAATTAGTTTTGCTAGCAGTACATAGAACTGAAGCCGTAAGTTCATTAACGTTTTTCTGAATTATGTTAAACCCAGACTATCCACTTCCATTGCAAGTGGATAGTATACGGCAAAAAAGAAAGATTATCACTACAAATCCCGTCCCTGTTGTAATATATACCATAGCACCAGGTTTTCCTGAGCTGGATAGATCTGGAATATAATGCAATCAAACCTGCGGATCAGTGTTCTTGGCACGTCGAATGTGAAAGAAACTTACTGTAACAAGGCTTTGCACCAGGAAAATTGGCATGAAAGCATAGCCTAGTCAACATATTGCCACAATCAAAGTAGAAATCTAGTAATGTAAATTCTAGTTTGACTTCGTTATATCTGCCAGAACATGTATAATTGTCTATCTTGTTTTGAGACTTATTACACACTGGATGTTGAGAATGTTGAGTCACTGCTAGCAGCTATATTTTCTGGAACCAATAAGCACTCGATGTCAAGCTCTCCTTAGCCATAAAGCATGTAAATTTATCTAAAAATGTGAACCAACGCATTTCTTAATTATCAGACTTGTCTGATGGCAGAGTATAGAAGGTAGTGCAAGCTAAATTGTAACAAATGTCATAGTAATAATCACAAGGTCGAGCTGAGCGTTCTTCTTCCCTGGATTTTAACTGCAATTTAACAAAAGATACAAGTACTGACTCCTGAAAGAGTAAAATTTGGTTTTGAGAAAACTAATCGAATCTAGCTAAAAATCCAATGCATACAACAACACTTCCTAGAATGCTAGTAGAACTGATTGCCAATGGAGGTTTGAATGAAACAAGTTTCGTAACTGGGACGAAAGAGAATGAACGCTGATCCGTTCAAACCTATACTATTGTTGTTTAGTGAAATTGTAGTGATTAAATGCTCAAAACTGGAACATTTTCTGACATCATTATCTTATATTCATAAATCAGTCAGTCTGTGTTGTTGGTATTTCCATTTCAGGAATCTCTTTATTAAAATGAAACATATATTGATTGTAGTGATTAAATGCTCAAAATTGAACATTTTCTTTGACATCAGTATCTTATATTCATAAATTAGTGGCAAATCAGTCTTGCTAGTATTTCCATTTCAGGAATCTCTTTATTAAAATGAAACATATATTAATTATAGTGATTAAATGCTCAAAATTGAAAATTTTCTGTGACATCAGTATCTTATATTCATAAATCAGTGGCAAATCAGTCTGTGTTGCTAGTATTTTCATTTCAGTAATCTCTTTATTAAAATGAAACATATATTGATTGTATTCATAAATCAGTGGCAAATCAGTCTGTGTTGGTAGTATTTCTATTTCAGGAATCTCTTTATTAAAATGAAACATATATTGATTGTAGTGATCTCTTTGACATCAGTATCGTGTATTCATAAATCAGTTGCAAATCAGTCTGTGTTGCTAGTATTTCCATTTCACAAAAGTGATCAAGACTAGTTTCTTCAAATTTATATGCTTTCTATTTGATAGATTAGCCCTGATCTAGATGATGGTACCGATTTATCCTGTGATTATAACTAAGTTTATATATGCATTTGACATGGAGTGATTCCTTTCATGAATCTTAAATTGGTGTGGTGATTTAGTTTGCAATTAAACCTTATTAAGAGCAATTGTACATAAATCCTTCCATTGTATTCAGATATGTTCCCTCAGAATGATGGACGGGAGAGTGGATCCTTGAATTTTATCCGGGTCTCATTTCTTTCTTTGAAAGGAATTGGATTTCAAGATGGTACCTTGGAAAATTTGGTGTTTTGAGGACTAGTTCTCTTTCTATTTTTACTGATTTACCACCATTGTGTCCACTGTTAGAATTTCAAATAGCTTGTATCCTTCAGAATTGATGATTATAACAAAATTCTTGTGTTTTATGCATTTCAAAGTCATTTATGATGAATAAGTGAGAGATTAGCTGCTCATTAATGAGCAATTTACCCATCAAATTCCATCACTGGTTTTAAAGACCTACACTACAAATGTTCAATGTTTCATTAAATGTTACAAACTCATCTATATCATTTTTTTTCTAATTGTTTTCAAAATTATATACATGTGCAAATGGTAATCTCTATTTAGTTTAGAGGACCATGATATGACACATTTACATCAAATTTTTTTTTAATGATTTTTTTTCTCAAAATTATTTGCTTGTCTAAATGGTAAATGGAAATACAGTAGTTTTAAAGGTTATTTATAAATTCTGCACCATGACCATGTCCATGTAGGTGATTAATCCATGATGTGGTAGGAAAAGTGTCAATGGAGCATTGTTCTTCATAAATTTATAGTGTTCACTCTCTCAAATATGCATGTGTAATCATTTGCTTCTCTAAATGGTAATATCTATTTAGTTTAGAAGAGGAATGTGTAAAATGGAAATTCACTAATTTCAAAAGTGATTTGTAAGTTATGTAGTGTTCATGTAGATGAGTAATATTTCATGTGGTAGGATTAATGTTTCAAAACATTCTTACGAGTATATATAGTGTTCATTTTTCCAAATTACTAACATTGTTATTATACATAGATTGTGATTGTGAATGGGAAGAAGAGTAAGTGTTGGGACCCTCTCAAGATCTAGAACCAAAAGACCACTCTCTTGCTTTGATTGGCATTAGCACTTGTTAGAGGATATATCAAAGAACAAAAGGTATATTATGAGATGCTAGGTCCTCTTGCTCGAGAGCATGATGAGAATGACTACATTTGTTCAGTTGATTTCTTGGAACCATTTCACACATCAAATTAATCAATGTAACACATACAAATGCACATCCTCACTTAGGAAGATGAGCAGTATAACTACATTGCCTGATATATTGTATGGGACGTTATAGGAGAAAGTTAACTTAATAAAACAATTATGAAACCATATGATCTATTCCTCTAATTATAAATGCTTAATGCATTACATGTCCTAAGTTTGGTTTATGTCTATCCTTACAAGTGCATGTTGTAAAAATGCTTGAGGACTTAACTCAAAAAGAGCAATCTCTTTTGCATGTGCAAGGTACAAGGTATACCCCATATCCTTATTTTCATTTCATTTTGGATGGGTTCAAATGGCATAGTAACACATTTTAGTTTATGTGCTCCTTGATTGTAGCAAACAATTGTGACATTTTAAGGGCACACAAGTAATGGTTCTTTTTACCAAAATTAATATAATTATGTTGTGTTTAAATGCCATTCATATAATATGATAGGGAGGTGTTGATAGACATACCATGATATCATATACAAGAATTATTTCAAAAGATGGATATAGATATCAATTGATGACAACCACCTTTAATGTATTTGTCGAAAAACTCATCCAACATCTATACCATGAGATCTTGGGAGGAAATAATCTCAACTAACTTGCACATTCAACTGGTCAGGACACATAGTTGGTATATGATATAGAGACATATACAAGAATTATTTTAAAAGATATATAGTAAGATAAATTAATAACAACGACCTTCAATTTAGATGTTAGAACCCTCATCAAATTAATAACAACGACCTTCAATTTATATATTAGAACCCTCATCTAGCGTTTATACAAGAGATATTGGGAGGATATATTCTCAACTAAGTTACACATTCAAGTAGTGAGGATAGTTAGGAAAGCATTAAACAATATATCTCAAGGTCATATGTTTCATCCATAGTCAACACAATGCAGGATCACGTATTAGTGATGTGGCAATAAAAGCTGTTTGAAATTACATGAAGATAATGTGCAATGTTTCTAAAATGATAATTTGTGGAGGCCAACGCTAGAAATATGGAAGCATTATAAGATGATAAAGATGAAATCAATATTGATGCAAATGAAGATGAATGACTTTGATGCTTGTTTATTCAAATTCCTTCTTCAATCAGAAAATCTACAAATGGGAAAATGTACAAATAAAGAGCACGAAGGTTGTTTGTCGTTTCCACTAGAATTGTACCAACCCTCTATGCCAAGGTGGTGATGCATGCCATGCCAATTATGATGCCATAATATGACTTCACAATGTTATACTTCTTTCATTTCACAATAGGTTGCAAGGCTTGGACACTAATGCAATGGTGTCATGTTGAAAACAAATTGAACAATAGGAATTGTTGCAAAACTACACAATAATGTCACTGTTATTCTTCGATCAAAGGCTTGTTTGTGACTATGATGTTAATTTGCAAATGTTTTGTATACTAGTGGTATCTAAAGAATTGCTTAGTACATATGTTATTAGGAAATGTCAACAATCCCATTGACATAATGTGAAATTATGGTCTCGAGGCTTGGGCAACTTTTCTTTTTAGTACTACAAATTTAGCTCATGGTTGGTCATGCTCCTCTTTAAAGGATGATAGGTCTCCAACATCTCATTTATTTGATATGGGGACTTTTCTTTCGACTTGTTCTTGAGACAACCAATGACAATTTTGAGGAAATCAGACTTTTTGGTCCACTTAAAATTCTTAGTTTTCTCGTAGTCTTGTTAATCTTAGATACTCTCGCTTTTATATAATCTTTGTTAAACCACTCTTAGATTCAGTAGGTCCCTTTAATTACTTTCATGGAGTGATTTTGTTGATATTCATCATTCTTTTGTACTTACAATATTCATCACACTCAAATTCAATATTCTCTCCTTTGACATTATCATTGTCGTTTAGCGGTGATTATTCTTTAATGACTCGCAGCACCCATGCACAAGAGTGCTTTTAGATGTATTTGATTGCATTGTGAGCTTTGAAGAGGTTCGTGTGAAGAGTGTTTTTTGGTTTCTAGCCAAGTTAAGAAGAATGACTCCCTATGGAGATCTTATGTACATACTAGTAAAAGTCAAGATATTCTCCGCCCCAACTAACCATTACTTGTAATGTTTAATTTCCTACTTTGCCCACACCTTTACACTTTGAATATTAGGGAAGATGTTTGGATGTAACATTTACGTAGCCAAATATTAAGTGATTATTTGTTAACTCCTTAAATTGTCACCTTATTGGATTAGAGATCACCTTCTAATCCAATTTCACTCATGGTTATTAATTGTCTATTATGTAGTGTCGTTGGGTTACATTAATGCACCCATGGTGTTAGGTTTTCACTTAGTATTTATGATAGAGCTAATCTAGGGTTATCTCCCACTCAACGCAATAATCTATGAGGTGCTTCAATCTACTTTTGATAATCAAGCATGGTCATCTTATGTAATGTATCATGCTATATTCAATATAGTGAATAATAATGGTATAAGTGTGCCCACACATATATGTGGCATGCATGTTCAACATCCTGATCGCATATTCGTAACTCTAATTGATATAGTTTTCAAAAATATTTCAAGTTTTCTTCTTTTCAATCTACAATATATTATATTTTAGCAAAGATGGGCATGCCCATCTTATGTAATGTATCATGTTATATTCAATATAGTGAATATCAATGGTATAATTGTGCTCATGCATATCTTTGGCGTATTTGTTTTTGATTACATATTGTGCAACTTGTTATATTCATAACTCTAAACAATATAGTTTCCAAAACTATTTCAAGTATTTTTTCTCCAATCTACAATATATTGTGTTTTATCAAAGAATAATATAACTTGGTATCTAATATGCTATGTATAATTTGTCATTATTCTGAAAGATATACAAATTGAATAATGGTGAAAAATCAATCCTGGAGACATTTTGTATTCCATTATTTAAAATTGTCCAAGTCAAATAGGTGTCAACTTCCAAGTTCTTGACATGTTAAAGATCAGAGTTGTGTCATTTAAATGTTACAAAAGCCAACATGGGTAACAAAAATCATATGAAAACTCATAATACAACTCTTCGAGACTAAATGAAAACCCATGATAAAGACTAAATGAAAACCCATGATATATCTCGCAAAGACTAAAGGTATCTTTAGATTATGCTTCATTTATACAATGAATAAAATAATAAATTATTTTTTGAAGTTGCTCAATAAGAACATTACTCTTATTTAATTTTATTAATTGATATAACAAAATACTTATAATGAAAACAAAAATTATATTTGAAAAGATAAGCTTTGGAAAATATATATATATATTTTTAAATTTGAAAGTACATCTACATCCCAAATAAGTTTGAACAAATGATGCAAATTGTATTCCAAAGCCAATTGCTTATGAAAGAAATACATATTATTAAGAAATCTGATTTGGTCCAACATGGGTAACAAAAATCATATGAAAACTCATAATACAACTCTTAGAGACTAGATGGAAACCCATGATAAAGACTAAATGAAAACCCATGATATATCTCGCAAAGACTAAAGGTATCTTTAGATTATGCTTCATTTATACAATGAATAAAATAATAAATTATTTTTTTGAGTTGCTCAATAAGAACATTACTCTTATTTATTTTTATTAATTGATATAACAAAATACTTATAATGAAAACAAAAATTATATTTAAAAAGATAAGCTTTGAAAAATATATATATATATTTTTTAAATCTGAAAGTACATCTACATCCCAAATAAGTTTGAACAAGTGATACAAATTGTGTTCCAAAGCCAATTGCTTGTGAAAGATTTACATATTACTAAGAAATCTGATTTGGTCCATAAAATATAACAATAATGAAATATTATTTTGTGCATTAAACCTAACTAATATAATTATGTAATTACAATTTTTACAAGTATTAAAAAAAAATTGTCATTTTTAGAGACTAAATATTTGTTTTCTTAAAAGTTTATACATATAATATAAATTTATTGTTATTATATATTATAGAAAATGTAATAAGTTTAAATAAAATTATAATGTTGAAAATTTATGAATTGAGGATGTGAAATTTATTTTAGTCTTGAAAACAACTATAAATCAACACGTCTAATTAAATATATCTAATTACAAGAACTCAAACTCTTTCATTAGATGTCTCCAAGGGTCTAGTTTTCGCTTTCCAAGTCAATATGTAGCTAATTTATACATATGGAGAAAACTCATTAACATTTTAAAAACACTAACATAAATCAAACACTCACAACCACATCTAGTTATTTGTACTCCACCATCCTTAATGCACCATGTGTCGACCTCAAACCCATAAACGAATTTCCCACCTCCATGAGAAATTATTCATGGTAAGATCTTAGTGCTGAGCACTATAATGCAGGGAAACCTCATATATCATATTACTCTCCCAATCCTTCATGTAGGAATGAGTACCTCCTACTATGTTTATGTTCATGTAACCCATATTCATGGCCCCATGTGTAGTGTTGCTATATGTGGTAATCAACCACATATGTGGCTCCTCTAGTTCATAAACCTCATTACCCATTTACTGGCCCTCCATTAGGACCTCTAGCTCATCAACACGCTCATTCTTCTCCCTTTTTGTTAACACATGTTTATGCTAAGAAAAACACATCCACTCAAAATACACCCTACAATCCAAATGCACACAATGATCTTAATAATGTATAAGAATAATAAATGAAACAACCAAAACCAGAAAGGTGGAGGCCAACACCCAAATGCTCTTGGCAATGCTAGAGGAATCCTAAACCTACAAATAAGGATCCTACGAAACCCATTAAGTAGGACGAGAACCCCTAGTTATGGACTAATCATTCATGATCCTTTTGTGGAGTCTATGCAAATTATATCATTGTTGTTTGGATCTCACCAAAGCTCTCCAACAATGGACGAGGTCACTAAAAAGAGTTAGGATTCTAATGCCCCTCAAGGCCAGAATAATGTTCCAACTCATCATCCTACCATGTCACAAATGATGCTATTGTAAAACCCCTTTCCATTACAAGGGGTAGTCACAACAAAATCAATGATGTCCCATCCAAATCAACCATCTGCATCAACCAACTCAAGTGACGTGTTCTTCAATAACATCTCCATGGCCTCTCATGACGTTAATTTCTAGACTCGATGCAATCAATATGAAATGTAAGCTAAAATTTTGAATGCCAATGAGAATAAGGATTTACCCTTACCATAAAGACCATTAATGCAAGTCTAAGTTGGAAGTTCTCAAGAACTATAATATTCAATGCAAGTCTCTTTTGTCTACGTTCATAGATCCTTTGATCCTCATCTAATGACCTTCAATTTAGATGGAGTTGAACCATAAATGCCTTCTCCAGTATCCGTCCATGTTCATGTCATCGTCAAGAACTTGATTGTCCATAAATGTATCATTCATGAATGAGCCTCCACTTTGTCATGTTGAAGCATATATAGAAGAAGCTTGGTTCCCTCAAGTTTACCTTGCCCCTCACATCATTTTATAGTATGTATCATGGTAGACCTTCTCAACCACAAGACCTTCTCCAAAATGTTCCCATCAACTCACCAATAAGATAGTCCAAATATATATTGAGATTGTTGATGCCTTCTTAGATTATAACGTCATCATTTGTGATAGCTACATGTATGCTTTGAAAGTGGTCGCTTTCACTATGTTTAGAATCAATATTTTGCCCCTCACATCATTTTATAGTATGTATCATGGTAGACCTTCTCAACCACAAGACCTTCTCCAAAATGTTCCCATCAACTCACCAATAAGATAGTTCAAATATATATTGAGATTGTTGATGCCTTCTTAGATTATAACATCATCATTTGTGATAGCTACATGTATGCTTTGAAAGTGGTCGCTTTCACTATGTTTAGAATCAATATTTTTCCTCAAAAACATGAAATCAGCTTGCTTGATCAACTTACCTATCATGATCCCAAGGCTCCCTCTTATTCAAAGAATGTCTTATCTATGGTCATTTGCATTCTATCTATGCCTTCAATTACTGGACTTGGCCTTGGAATATTCCAAGATGCCTCTATGATCAAAACATTTTCAGGACCTACACCTTTAGAGATGTTTTATTACTACTAAAAATGCTCTCGCTTCACAACAAAGTTCACTAAATCCTATTCCTATGGCAAGACATATATGGGTGTAAATTCCTATCCAATAAGTATCATTCCTCTTTCCTCTAGAGATTGTGGATGGATACTCTTAACCTCACAAGGCTTACTTTAGGCCTTCCCATTTGGTACCTTACCCCACCTAACCCCCAACTCACCCCTAATTAGTAATAACCCATATTCATTTGGTTGGTACTTCTCATGCACCCTCACTCATGGTTATTAAAGAGATCCCCTCTTCCACCCTATCTGGACCTCCCAAAATGAAGGTTGTGGGGAAAATCCAAGAACATGGAAATCCAACCTACACCAATCACAAATATTATTGCATCCTTTACAACACCTCACATGGAACCTATGCTCTATTCCATCTACCATTTACTTGCTCATGCCACACATCAATGTTTGAAATTGAATTTTTAATGTAGTCATATACACATTCAAGACAAGAAGGTTGATGCGAACACTCCCATTGTTCATATTTCTCTCACTGATATCGTTAAACAACATAACAAGGTAATGTGAACCAACCATTTGTATGACTTATATGGCAGCTATGGTCACTATTCACACCATTACACCAATCTTGGAAACCCCAGATTAATTACATTAGAGCTCCTCAAGTCACTATTATCAAAGAGGTTTCCCCCAAATCAAGGAATGGTATCCATTTATTATATTTCTTCATCGGGTGTGTCATCCTCTTCACCATCCTCATCCCCTATTGTGGTGTTGAACAATGAAGAAATTCTTGAATCTCTCACTAATCCCAATTACTCGATGATATACATCATTGCACTTATTTCCTACCACATGAATCCCTCTCATTCAGTAAATCTTAAATCAGTTCTCCATTGAATCAAAAGATTGTACCCCCCTAATACATGTTGATTGGTTCAAGAACCCGATCCTTGCATTGAATTCCTACAGGAAAAGAAATATAACCAATATGTATCCCATGAATATGGGCATTTATGTTAAGTCCGATGTCATAAAAAATTTGTTGCTTGATGCCTCCTTCACTTCTAAAGAAATTGCAGGTCGCAAAGCTCTTTTTCAATAATTCCATGACGTCTTCACTTGGCCTTATGCCAAAATTCGGGCTTGGAATAGTAGAACCTCTCAAGACGTAGGCTTTATTTACTTGCTAACATATATCGCTTAGGTAGCCAAGCTAATTCTATCATCAAAAAACAAGCCAACATAGGAATTTGTATTTATTTTTGTGATCTGAATAAAGCTTGTCCCAAGAAAAATTTCCCTAGTCTGTTCATCGACCAAGTTATCAAAGCATGTGTGGGACATGAGGTTTTGTCTTTCAGGGATGGTTTCTCAGAATACAATTAGATCCAATTCCATCCTCAAGACCGGTATAAAATTATTTTCACAGCCCCTTTGGAAAACTTTTCCTATTGAGTCTTTCCCTACTCAAGAACACTGTCGCAAGCCTTCACGTGCCATGTCATAATGTTTCCATGATATTATTGATGTTAGCCCAGCCTATTTGGATGACCTCATGACTTGTTTAAAGAAATGATTGTAGCACCTAAAACATATTTGTAAAGTGTTCCTTAGGTGTCATAGATATAACATTCATCTAAACTCACCTAAGTGTGTGTTATGTGTCTCTATTGGTTAGTTGTTATAATTCATCATCTATAAAAAACGATCATCATTGATCCTTCCAAGGTTTGAGCCATTCTTAACTACTCCCTCCTAAAACTTTACACCAATTGTAAAGCCTTCAACATAAGGTGAATTTCTTACATTGCTTCATCCTAGAGTATGCCATGATTCTTGTGTTGCAACAATCTAACACCACCTGCATATGGGAAAATAAATTTCAAGCTTCATTTGGCACCCTTAAGCCTGCTCTTACTTCATCACCCTTAATTTGTCCTCTAAACTTCATTACAGATTGTATCATTTACTTCTCGACCTCCCCCCGTGTCATCACCAAAGTCCTCATTCAGGAATGTGATGACCACATGGAACATGTTATCTATTGTATTATTAAGAATTATATGGGCCATATTTATCTGAAAACCACGAGGAGAAGCAAGCCTTAGACATTACATCCCAATAAGAAAAAGTAGTCCTAGAAATTTGAACCCTATGTTGTATCTCTTGAGTAGGGATGTCATTAATGGAAAATCCACCGAATCGAAAAGTGGAGTAGTTGACACCTTGTGACGATTCCTCGCTTTTGAGGAGGCTAAACGGTTTTTAAATGACTTCCATATCAAGGCATGTGGAAGCCACTTGTTAGGAATGGCTACCGCCCAAAACATTGTTCGTGCTAGTTATTTTTGGTCAACCTTATTCTTTGATTGCATCAAGGCTGTGAACCACTGTCGAAATTGCTAGTTATTTACACCTATTGCAAGGGAAGCCCAACCTCCTTACACCCAATCGACAACAATGGTCCATTCTATGAATGGGCCATCAACTTCATGGAGTTGAGTAGGCTTATCTCATTCAATGGCCATAAGTACATAATTGCAGTTGTTGACTATTTCACCAAATATGATGAAGCCATGACAACAAATAATACCACCATGACACATTTATTCTTCAACCATGTTATCACTTGATTTGGTGTTCCAAAACAATTGGTCTATGATCATGACACTAACTTTATGGGCCTATCGACATCAACTAAAACTACTACTCTATTCCACCTAGTTTATGGTGTAGAGTTAGTTTTACCCATGAGTGTCAAATCCCCTCTTTGCACATAACCATTGAAATTTTGCCAACACCTCTATGCTAGACTAGAGGCTTATTTCTTTGGAATGGACAGATGAGGATTATCATGTTATTTTATAGAATATTGAAGCAACCAAGACACTCTCCAAAGCCCATTCTATGAATGTGATTTTGTCCATATCCACGCTTGTTGCATGAATGTGATTTACTCCTTGTTTATAGCCAAGCTTATGACACTTGCAAATATATGTTCATTTTCCACCGAACGAGGGGCCTGTATTTATTCTATCATCAAGCAAGAGGTGAATAAGCTATTGGACGTTGGAAATCATTTCATTGTTGGTCAGAGGAAAGTTCGAGTCCTTACGGTAAGGCCCTTACACTGTCAAACCTTGTTTGGGAAAGGGGTGGAATCTACTTGTTAGTCCAGATGGCAATGGAATATATTTGAAGAAATTATATCTATGATCCTTGCAATGGATTATATGTGAAGAAATTATATCTATGAGATCATTGGCATAATTTTGTACCATATTTTTTTATATATCCTCTCCCCTTAAAATGATCCTTACGATTTTTTTCTTGTCCTTTATATATAAATTGCTTCTCTTGATGTTACATCGGTTATGTTGGTGGCATAACTAGATACAATCTTAATCTCACCTCGACAATGTGGGATCCCCATTGCACTCCCTCATCCATCTTAGTGTTGTGTGTGTTGGTGCTACCATCTATAATCAAGTGAAATACGATGTTGTCATTGGTATTTTGGTTGATGGCCTTCAATTGCACATGACTACTACACTACTATATTCTTTGTAGTCTTTTGGTCGATGCCCATACTACAACACGAGATTGGAGTATTGGTACCTCTCGAAAAGGTAAAAGAAAATGAAGATCTTGAACCCAAAATCTTCTCACATCTTGTTGCAGTGATTAAGCTAGCACAACAACACAGTCAAGAACATATGAGCCCACCCAAATTAGGTGCCACTTACTACCTTTCATGACTTGGTTTTAGAAAAAAATACATTTTTAATTTAACTTTGCAAAACCAATACTTCCTAAATTTAAGACTTGATTCATTGTGAACCCCTACAAATATATGCCCAAATTGATTTATTTTAAAATAATCATAAAAAAAATTAATTGCTCATTTTTAATCACTTTGTTATGTACCTCTACGTCTCATTTTTTTCATACAAGGAATGTGAGATGCCTTAACAATTTGGCATGGATTTCTTTTCGTTAGAGTCGCTCTCTTGCCAATAATAAGAAAGGTTTCTAGTGAATGAAGAGCTACCTTGTGCATCATGGTAGATCAAGACAAATGTGTGTTCCTCTCATGATACCTTGCAATTTCTTAACTCCAGTTGGCTTATGGTGCTTGCTTACACCCTTTCTACTTGAAATTGTGAAACATACACTAGGATTTACTGCTTCTCGTTGCATAGCAATATCAACTATACTATTCAAGTGTGGCTTCACAAACATCTAGCATTTCTTCAGTCAATGATCTCTTCCTCTTGCTAAGCTCTTTAAAAGAATGTTTTTCACTCTTTGCCTCCTATTCGCTACACACAATATACAGGTAGCTTTAGTTCTAACTCACTTCTATTCTACTAAGCTCTTTAAAAAGAATGTTTTTCACTCTTTGCTTCCTATTTGCTACACACAATATACAAGTAGCTTTAGCTCTAACTCACTTCTATTCTACTGTCAAAGAATAAATTTCTTTGTGACTTTGACAACTGCTCCTCAAACAAGATCAGTCAAACCTCCATCCTCCTTTCACCATAATCCATGCTTCACCAATTTCATGTCAGAGGGAAAAGTTCCGTGAATTCTAACAATGACATGGAGAAGCAAAACCCTATCATGTAATGGTAAAACAACCAATCTCCTAAGAAACATCCACCGTAGTATTTTAACACTGACTCAAGATCAGTAGAAGCACAATTTTTCGCCCTCATTTATTGCTAAAGTCAACCATTTCACCAAGAGTGGTGTACCTCCCATAGTTACAAAACACTAAAGAACAGTAGAAGCACAAGTTTTTACCCTTATTTAATGCTAAAGTCAACCATTTCACTAGAAGTGGTATACCTCCCATAGTTACAAACTAACATAAAACTACTTGATCATGAATCTGTAAAATCCGCTCCAACGGTTGCACTTTGTCGAGAAAATATGATTTTCTTTCTCATAAAGAAGAAAAATCATGTTATAGATCCTCACACATATATTGCTACATAGGTACGAGTCTCCAAGATAAAGCAACAACCTCATTGTCTAATTCTTATAGATTGATCTGAGCCCTGCTTGAGAGCCATGCATTTTAGAAGGTTAGGTGTTAGTCCTAGTTCAACTAGACTTGTGCAATATATACATACAATCCCAACAGATTTTTCACCTACTCCAAAAATTATCTTCTTGGAACTTCTAGCCTCATTATTACACGCCTCATCTCTAGCAACTTTTATTTGCACCACAACATAACATTCCTTTATCTTTGTTAATTAGTACTCATGAACTCTTCGTCATCGCAATGAGTACCTCACCTTGGTCTTCAATTGCAAGGAAAATATACGAATTCTCTTTCCATTCTTGTGATGATGGTATACATGTTTTTTATTCCATCATAAATTGGGCTCTTGTAAATGCCATTGACCTTCCCAACAACAATTTACAAACATCCATGGGAATGAATTATAAAATATTTCATCTATGTATTCACCTATGCATTCACATATATGTTGTTTCATCTATGTATTCACCTATTTCACCTATGTATTCAGACTATATTGATGTATTACCGTCACTTCATATTGTTTTTCGAATCAAAGCAACATATATGGTTGGTGGGATCTTATCATGCTAGCCCCGACTTCTTTACAATTGTTTTTAGCATATTCTCCTAACAACCTTTTGCCAAGGCCAAGCCAAGGAAATAAGTAAATAAGTGGTACGATGCCCATCATCATATATAGATATGCTTTAAAGTAATGGCTATAGTATTTACCATGTAACTAGCCAGAGCCAAGGCCTTTTAAATCAGGGATAGTGCCTCATGAAAGGCAGGCCCATATCACACCATCCATTGAAACCTCAACGTTTGCAGGTCATTAGATTTGGTTTTATGCTTTAGCATCATATGGGATGCTCGCTCTCATAACTTAGATATTGTGTACTCGAATTCCCAGTAGGGAAATCGGTCGACATTTTTGATCAATTGTTGCTTTACAAAAACTTATGTACATATTTTCATTTCTAAGATTACTCTTACATGTTCTAAGATATGCATTTTAGGTAAAATAGCTAAGAAAAATGGTAATTGTGCAAAAGAAAACACACTTGTAAATGCAATTGTCTAAAACCATGTTCATTTAAATTTCTTAAGGTAATAGGCATCTTAAGAAAAAAAAAACTAAGGAAAACGATAATTGTGCAAAAGAGAACACATTTGTAAATGTCATTTAAATTTCTTATAAGGTGATCGGCAGAAAAAAAAAAACAAGGAAAACGATAATTGTGCAAAAGAGAACACATTTGTAAATGCCATTCTCGAAAACCATCATTGTTTAAACTGCTTACAAGCTCATAGGCGTGTAAAAAAAAAATAGCTAAGAAAAATGGTAGTTGTGCAAATGATGCAAAAGAAGAGAACACATTTGTAAATTCCATTCTCGAAAACCATCATTGTTAAAACTGCTTATAGGCTCATAGGCATGTCAAAAGAAATAGCTAAGAAAAATGGTAGTTTTGCGAATGAAAACACATTTGTAAATGCAATTGTCAAAATCCATCATCATTTAGCTAAGAAAAATGATAATTGTGCAAAACATAACACATTCGCAGATGTTATTGTGAAAAACGATTATTATTTAATTTCGTTATAAAGCTCCTATGCATGTTAAAGAAAATTGCTAACAAAAAAAGGCAATTGGTAATTGTCCAAAAGAAAACATGGCTGTAAATGTCATTGTCAGAAACCTGTTTACATACATTTGTAACTACCGTTGCAATTGTCCAAAAGAAAACATGGCTGTAAATGTCATTGTCAGAAATCACTATTGTTTAGATACATTTGTAACTGCCGTTGGTATCTTCTAAATGTCATAATTAAGTCAATTATTTGATAACCCATTTGGTTTTTATCATCAACAATTGTACAAGTTCTTGAGTGCTTAATCCATTTTCTGCAAGAGTTGGATCTGTTGTTATTGCTAAGTTATTTCCTAGGTTCAGCACAAGGAGCTTTTCCATCAGGCATTTCATCATTGTGCTCAGAATTTTTAACCTGAGCAAACGGCAAAGGAAAAATCATGTTAAAGACGACAAAGTAAAAAACAAAACAAATATTTAAAATTTCTTTGGAACAATAATATGAAAATGCAAACCACCTCTGGGAAGCCAGAAATAGCATCACCAAGAATAAATGCTTTTCCAAGTTTGGCATTATGATTGTTATGATGAGCAAACATATCACGCTACAAATTTGAAGAATTGGTTAGTTAGGCAGTCACTGCAAATTTGATTTCAGGTTACAATTGGTAATGGCAAAATTATGAAGCAGCAGTATTATGAACATGTATTGGGAATTTAATCCTTCACCTTCGATTCATTTACGAGAGCATCTGGTTGAACCACATTGTGAGTTGGCAGAGGAATAGGATGACAGCTTCTGCATTATATGGAAGAACAAAATGCTAATATGACAACAGTAACTCAAAACAAGTATTAAAAAAAAGATCTTTTTATCTCATCAATATGGATCAGGTTCATAAACACAAAAGTCAACATGCCTCTGTTTACAGTGGTTTGGACAAGAATACTCCTATGCAGAATTGTGGTAGACTGTAATAAGCAGTCACCATCATGCCAATGTTGAATTGATAACTTCTGTGAAACTGAGGACTTGATGCATATTGTCTGAAGAGGCCTCTAGCAAAATAAAAAACGTGGACTACATTTTCCATCAGAAGATATCTAGGCTCCAAGAAGTCTACAATGTCTATGCATACAACTATCCAATAATTGTTACAATGATCTAAAGGAGTTCCAGTGTTTCTGATTCTGTTAAACTCGTTAGGCAGTTCACAAGGTACATTTAGGTGCATACAGGTGAATAATAGAGGAATGGAAGTAGAGACATAAAACTTACATATAATAAAATACATCGAGCAAGTACATACAGGTAGAGGCAAATTCTTTGTTTCTGCATTGCTTGATGTCAAATTCTTTGAAACTTTGTTCACAGTCCCTATCATGTTTCACAGGTTTAAGCATTAGAGAACATACCCAGATTTCATAATATTGGAGGCTCAAAAGCATTTCAATCACATACTCTAAATCTTGAATCGGTTCCCAATTATTGATATTGCCATCATAACCTTTGCAGTGTACCTGAATGAGGATCACATGATCAGGTAGACCTCTTGAAATATAAAGAGTAAAAAGAAATAAATCTTGAACACTATAGTCCCTAATTCTTGAACATAGAATAATCATATAAGAATTAATGAATAATGTGTGCCAAAAGAAGAGAAACTTTAATTTCGAAATGCTTATATATATGGCATTAGCAAATTAACAACATGCAGCAACAACAAAATCATGAAATCGATACCACAACATAAATAATGACCCTGGCGTGCTTTTTGTCAAATTTTTAATAGTTTTTAATATATTGTCTAATCATTGAATTGAGTGCAGAAAATAAGTAATGACTATTTAATATATTTTGCAATTGATTAATGATGGCAATCTCTGCAGGCAGGAAACTTAGTTTTGCAGCCGTATTTTGCAATGTTTTTCTTGCATTTTTCTAGAAAAGAAGCATCTTGCATGAAAAACCTAGGAACTAGTAATAACAAAAAAACAAATTGATGCCAATTCAATTAAATATAAACCTAAAACTAGGCCTCTCAAGAACCTGAATCTCATCCATTAACAATTTGCCAGGATGCTTTAAATTGCAATCCATATTCTTTGGTTTGTAAGGCAAATACATTGCCTTTTTGATGGGTTTTTATAACGACTTTCAATCAAGCTTTTCACTTCAAATTCATGTTATGAAATTCCAGAACATGAATAAGCCTTAAGGTTGTTTAAAATTTTTAAACAGCATATTTTATTGTGGTAAAAACGTACGTCGAATGTGAAAGAAACTTACTGTAACAAGGATTGCACCAGGAAAATTGGCATGAAAGCATAGCCTAGTCAACATATTGCCACAATCAAAGTAGAAATCTAGTAATGTAAATTCTAGTTTGACTTCGTTATTTCTACCAGAACATGTATAATTGTCTATCTTGTTTTGAGACTTATCACACATTGGATGTTGAGAATGTTGAGTCACTGCTAGCAGCTATATTTTCTGGAACCAATAAGCACTCGATGTCAAGCTCTCCTTAGCCATAAAGCATGTAAATTTATCTAAAAATGTGAACCAAGGCATTTCTTAATTATCAGACTTGTCTGATGGCAGAGTATAGAAGGTAGTGCATGCTAAATTGTAACAAATGTCATAGTAATAACCACAAGGTTGAGCTGAGCATTGTTCTTCCCTGGATTTAAACTGCAATTTAGCAAAAGATACAAGTACTGACTTCTGAAAGAGTAAAATTTTGTTTTGCTAAAACTAATCGAATCTAGTTAAAAATCCAATGCATACAACAACACTTCCTAGAATAACAAGTAAAACTGGAATATGAATATTGCAATAGACTTCAACTGATGGATACTGACATAATTGTGGAGAATATAAAATAGCATACCAATAGAGGTAGTTTGACAATTGTGATCTTTGGGGCAATGCACACAAGCAAGTTGGCATGCTTGATTTCAGAGTAGAGAACCTAGTTTCTGTCATCAAATGCAGCCTTGATTTCGATGGCCCACTGAAGAAGGAAATGGAAAAATAAGTCCAATGCTGTTAAAATATAAAAGACTTTTCACTTGCAAGTATTGATCAAACAAAAAAGTTGTAAGTCTTACTGTGTCATCTGCTAGGTAAAGCCATTGAGCCATAAAATATTGATTTGCATCAGTTGTCTCAAGAAATTGAAGAATCATTTCAATGTAATCTTCTTTTTCATCTTTATTCTGCACTGAATATCTTGAGTCAGATACACCCAAAAATGCAATATTAGAAAGTGCACTAGAAGCATGATGTTTTCATAAATCAAGAAGTGAAGCTAATGGCAAAAGCTTCAGCCAAATCAGGCAAAGTACTTATAATTAATAAATCCCAGGCCTAAATATAACTATGTTTACTATTCACCCATATTTCTTTATTCTCAAAACTGAACTCCAAACTTGAAGATAACTCCAGGCCTACTGGCTAGGTACCTATATCTTTTTCAAGCTCAGACCCAAGGTCCAGGCTTAAACATGTTTTCATGCTTACTAGCCATAAGTTCAAATCCATTTAGGCATATGTGGTTTTTTGCAGATGCCTTTTACTGAGGGGATTTGGACTCTGTATCTCAACAAAAAAACTCCTTTTAGAGATATGTGCTAAGCTATGACTCTACTAGCAAGGTACCCTTTCCAAGCATCTGTTAACCTATCGTGAATTTGCTGAAAATGCTTAACAGAGAATCAAGAAACTCAAATTCTGACAGCAAAAGAAAGATGGAAAATATTTGAAAAATTTAAGGGAAAAGGTGAATAAAATTGATCAAATCTCAATTTTGGACTCTGGTATTCATCGATAATCAACACACTTTAGACATGAGTCCAAGAAAGCATTAAATACTACACATAATTTTCAGTGGATGTTTCAGGAATCATGCTTCAAAACAATGCATAGGTAGTGGAGTAAACCACATTGCTTTTTGGATATAATCCGAGCCTATTAAAAAGATCCCACATTCACTTTCAAGGGTCAGGTTTATGATTAACATCATAACATATATTTTCCAATATATAGATTAAAAGGCTTATATATAGCCTTATAGGCCTATATTCTGTAGCTTAATCTAACAAGGAAAAATAAATGGGGGAAGCTCAAGCGAAGGTAAGCAAATTATTTTTAATTAATAAGGCATAGGCCGAAACATAACTTTCTGTTTGCTATTCACTGACATTTTTTCCTGGTTCATATCAAAATCCTGGACTCGATTACAGTTTGATGCTTATTAGCTAAATGCATATATCTTTTTCCAAATTCAAATTCAAGACCCAGGTTTAAAGATACTTGAACGCTCACTAGGCATAAATTTAAACCCACATGGTGATATATAGTTTTTGCAGAGGCTTTTTACTGAGGAAGTCTGCATGTCAATAGACTATTACCAAGCTATATTTTTTCAAGGATCCATTGTACCAGGTACAGATGTGCCTGAAGCGCATTACAGGTAATCAAGAAACTGAATTTCTTAGGGAAAAAGAAACATGCAAAATATTTGAAATATTTGGGAAAGAAAGAGTGAATAAATTGATGAAAGCCCAGTTCTGAACTCTGGCTGCTCATGGGTGATCAAAATAATTTAGATGTCTTTTAAAAAGCATGCAATACTAGAGAGAACTCTCATTGGATCTTTCAGGTACAATGGTTCAAAAGACTGGGCTGATAGTAGACCAAAGTATATTGCTTTTTAAATATAGTAGACCAAAGTATAATGCTTTTTAGATATAGTTCCAGTTCCCCCCCAAAAATCTTATCTTTACTCTCAAGGGCTAGGTTTATCATTGATATCATAATATATATTATCCAAAAAAGAAATTGAAGAGATTATATACGGGCTCATACTCTGCAGCTTCTAGCATTTGATATATTTAGCAAAAGTGGCAAATATATGTAACCAAATGAAAAAAATAAATTATTGAATGAAAAAACCCACCTTGACATAAGCAGAGTTATCCGGAATATACACCTCTTCATCCACTTGAGCTTGCAAATAATTAGCTTTCAAATCCAAAATCATTTGCTCTTGATCACCACTGTATCATACAAATTGATATATAAAGGATCATTAATGTGGATATGCCACTTGTTGCACATTATATAAATAGAAATCGTATGTAAGGCATCACATGGACACAAATAACTATGTTTGATACTATTACGTTAGCTTAAAGCCTTAAAAGAATGAAGCTCCTAATATATACAAAGTTTTTATTGACCCTCTTTATCTTTAAAATGAGAACAGGTTGATATTCTTAATGAGTAAAAAGTATAAGACTTCCCAATTGCTGAAAGCGTTTACAAATATTTGACCCAAAGATTGCAATGCATTGCATTGAAGTCCTGACCTTGTCCACATTGCATATTTCCTTTATCACCCGTAGATAATTCTGTAGCATGGACCATGTCTTTGTCACTAGAGTTAGTGCAACCTTTTGGCAAAGATCCATTGCTTTTGAGAATTTCACACTAAAGCAGTTGATCAGTATTGTTGATAAATGTAAATTATTTTTCCCTTGTATTATGGTCAATAACTATTGCTGATGTTTGACAGCTCTACAACAGAGGAGCTAAGCAGAGTAGGTTGTGAAGCGGTCTTAAGAGAGTAATGGGTAAATATTTTTACCAGTTACATATTTTTAGATAGACACTGGAAAGTGGCAACATAATCCTTCATTTATTAACCTGATGACCATAGCGATACCATAAACATCGAAGACAGCAGAGGAAGATATAAGCTGAAATTTGACAGCTTTGTAAGAGGGAACCAAAGCAAGATAGGTTGTGCAGCAGTCTTAAGAGAGTAATGGCTAAATAACTTATATTGATGTGGGAATCATGGAGCACAGCAATAATTGAATAGAAAATAAATATTCAACACTACTTAGTAAAAAAAGTGCACTTGTAAGCAATGGGGATGGACATTACATATGGAATTATGTTCTTGCTGCAAACTGTTTTCTTGCACTGCTTCTTAACAGTGCAACCAGTTTTTCAAGTGCATTCTACACTGCTTCATACTTCAGGGGAGATTACAGATGGCATATTTTCATGTAAAAACTGTTGGCCTAGCAACTAAGCCCTAGCCCTGAACTCGAGGAAAACTAATTCAAGAGTATGTCTGTGTAGACTAAAATCCTATTTAGACAACCACCAAAAATCTAAGAAACAGCTATGGGCAATGCGTTTAATTGCAACTTCATCTGCAATCCGCTATAACTGTAATTGAACAACCCATGAAAAATAGATAGAAAGTAGCAAATGAAAATGAATGTAGCTTTTTGCAAATCCCTCAAGATCTATATAGATCTTCCTCCAGTAATTATCTTATTAACAGAGATATTCATATCTCCTAATAAATGTAGCAATCGATCACTGGATTGGCTGCAACCTATGCTGCATCAAGGATTGGCTTAGAAATAATTGGATCAACAAATGGAATTGGCTACAACTGTTAGAAATTTAATGGTTATACTAGATCTTTAAACCATAGTTTTAAAAATCGGAATCGGACTCGGAATCGGTCGAGGGTCAACTCGGAATCGGAATCGATCGAGGGTCAACTCGGAATTGGAATCGAAATCGGTAATGAATCAGTCATAAATCGGCCGATTTGAATTTAATGAATCGGTTTGCTAAAAAATACATCAAATATTTAAATTTTAAAGGAAAACAACATTTTCAAGATTACAATCCATGATTCCAAGGCATTGAAGACAAAATAACCAAAATCTACTCATGTATATACCATATAAGAGTCAATATATCAAAATGGCACAAAGTGTACTATAATTTGGAGTCTGTGACTGTACTCTGTGGCATCATGCATGTGCAATACATAAATGATAATACATGTAACATATCTAGGACACTAGAACAAAATACATAATCCATGAGGCCTAGGCGGCTAGGCCCTATATAGTAAAGGCTATATGGTTTGGAGAGTCCAAAAAACATGCTACATAATCAACTACATAAATGATAATACATCATCAATGATCATCATCAAACTCAGCACCACTGCTAGAACTAGAACTAGAAGAAGATCTAGAAGGACTAGCAAATGCATCATGATCTGGCTCAGTCTCGGGCTCCTCAGGATCAAAGTCATCTGCTAATGAAGTAGTAGTACTGGCTGAATGTCGACGTTGTCGACGACTATAAGTACGAGGTCCTGATCGGCTAGTGCCTGCCATGCCTAGCACTGCTCTCTCAGCATCTACACCTGTATGAACTGATGGCATCGGTAGCAAAGGATTTGCATCCAACGGAACATCCAGCAAGTCCTCCAGCTCAACATCTATGTCATCACCAAACTCTGGCGGTTGGGTCTCCACTACCCATTCTGAGTTTGGATCTATATCATCCAACACAATGGGATCCGTATCAGGTCTTTTGCTCATCAATTGGTTGCGCCTGAGTCGGAGGTTGTACTGCACAAAGACTAGATCGTTTAATCGTTTTTTCTCTAAACGGTTTCTCTTCTTTGTGTGAATCCGCTCAAACAAAGACCAATTGCGCTCACACCCAGAAGAGCTGTAGGTTTGACTCAGGACCCGAATTGC
>LPNX010985852.1:135437-169199 GCA_001517045.1 Pseudotsuga menziesii
CTTAAAATATGCTTGCATATCAGCTCTAATTTGTCCAATGACATCTAGTGGAGCTTCACATGCCTTTACTTGCCCTTTGATGGCAGCCAAGTGTTGTTTAAGCCTGTAAATTCCACCACCCTTAATCAACTTCCTGCAATACTTACAATACAAAACCCCATCAACAACATCTGCATGGGCCCATGGCGGATCTTTTGCTTTTGGGGCCATCTGCATGGGCCCATGGCGGATCTTTTGTCACAGAAAGTTTAACTTTATACCCCTTTAAAATTGAAATTTGTCTTTAATTTTCTGTTTTAATAGATCTAAGAAATTTCATTCCTTGCATATTAAAAATTATTATTATGATCACTGTAAAGTTTAAACTTTAAACAAATACTAGCAGTTTAGGACAATCAATACAAATTTCCAATTTGCATTAATCTACAAATAAAAAGGACAGAAGTATAATCAACAACTGTAACTAGGTTTTTTTCCTTTTCACTGAAAATATCGATGCTGAAAATAAGCTCTTCAATACTACAGAAAAGCTCGGCCTTCAACAACCATTCAATGCTGTCATAAGGGTGAAAGAAATGAAGGACTGCCTCTTCAAGATATTGGACACTCACAAAATATTTTAATGGAGGGAGAGATACAATTATTGGGCACTGCAATGGAAAGCAATGGAAACATGTATTTTCAAGGCATAAGAGTAGAACATGATACATGTATTATTGAGGAAAGTGGACCAGATTTGGTTCATATGGAAGAGGAGACTGACATAAAAGAGAATAAAGCATATTTGGTTATTAGAATTAGCCAAAGGGATGAAAAAGGGAAGATATTAAGAGTTGCTGCAAAAGGGAAGAAGAGTGCAGAGAATAATGAACAACATTATTATAAAATGCTCTAAAGATGCCAGGAAAAGGTTGAATTGATAGAATACTTGTTAAAGGAGCATGTATGTGAGAATAGAATTGCAGTTAGTGAAAGATGTCCATCAACACCTGATAGTGAGAACATGTCTCAAATGTTTGAGCCGCCTAGGAATGAAGATAACCAGTTGGGTAAGCCAAATTTGCTTACCCAGCCAAATATGCAAAAGGGTCTACTGTATGACTAAGTTGGTAGGATACCAATGCTTAGGTTGCTCCAGCAACAAAATAGTGGTTCTCCGTAGAAATGAAAAATGATGAGAACATTGTAATGAGTTTTAACTTTTAATAAATGCATTAAAAATCAATGCTATAAACTATATATCAAGATAACCAACATCCAATGAGAGGAGTTTTTTAATTTTAATGAATCAATGCCAAAGAGTCTTTTGAATAACAATATTTATACACAATCAAAGAAACTTGGCTAGAGTTATATCCACCTATGATGACAGTTTCCAGCATATGTAACCTTTCACCTCTGCAAGTGTATTCACTGTATTGCACATAAAATTTAGATATTATACTTGAGAATTTCAAATAAGGTTTAAGCTTTCAACTTCTTAATGAACTGCAAAGCCACATGATTTATTTTGATTCCAAAATGCATCGGGTATTTTCATAACACATACCTAAAATTTCTTCAACATTGAAGCATATATTTTAAGAAATATGATATCTCTCATAATGGGAGAACATAAACTGAGTGCCATCTATTTTTTGACCATATAGAGCTTATGCAACTGCAAACAAGTAGCAAAGCATTCTTCTTTCAACATGCCATATCTTAGCCACACATGATGTGGATGTGGACTCTATTTTGACTTGTTTTGAGTCTTGACAATGAAGTTTGAAGTTTGAACCAGTAGTTTGCTTTGAGTCTTTGACAATCTACAACAGATTTGTCTTTTGGCAATTAACATGTCATGTGATAACTCCTAAAATTGTCCATATTCGGAATTTGAGGGCAATTTTTACATTACAAAAATTGTATACCTTTATAGACTCTAGAGACTCCACAGTGCACACTCCACAGGCCCACAATGCCACTGTCCTCTCAGGCTTCAGCTCTGTCCCGATTCACTAAGCACTCATGGAGTCACGAGTCACTGCTGTTCAAACTTCAGTGTTAGCAACTCCACAACAAAAACTCCACACCTGTAGTTGTCACTGCCCACTCCGAAACCGAGTCACTGTCAAACCCTCGTTGCTGTTCACTTCAACTTTCAAACAACAACAATAAAATGAGAGTCTCGACTAGTAGTTCTTTTTTTGTGATGGGTAGTTAAGGTAGGGAGTGGTATAGGTTAGGACCTAGGTTAGGGATAAGTTAGTAAACAAATAAAAAAAAGTAATAGTTTAAAACTTAAAACAAAACAAAAAAAATCAAAAAAATAAAAACAAGCCTGATCAATACCAAACCGGACCAGTCAAATGCTAACTCGGCCGGTTGGACTGGTTAGTTACCGAACCAGACCGGTTTGGTTACCAATCGGCCGGATCGGTAACTAACCGGTCCTCGCTCCAGTTTACCAACCGGTTTGACCCGGTTTGGTACCAAACCGATGAATCGGCCGGTTCCAGTTCCGATTTTTAAAACTATGCTTTAAACATTTAACATCATAACGTCATAACCATATGCAATAGCATCACTCAAAGAGAGACAAGCACATCAACATGAAAAGAACATAGAAATTTTCATCTAGGAAACCATAAGGGAGAAAACCCGACAACTTCTTTCGTATAGATTCTGTCACCAAGTGCAATGCCAACCAATTAGCTTATTCTCTTCTACAGTAAGCCTCTTCTTCTCTCTCATGCACATTTGCTTTAGTATTGTTACCCCCCGAGTTTCACTTAGTTGGACTTTCAAGTGAGCCAACAAAGATGAACAAATACTTGTTCAAAGTTAAGAGTTTAAAAGTCCAGTCAAGCCTTCCAAGGCCCTTTGTTCACATTTTTACCACATGTTCATACCCTGTAGGGAGATTGTAAAACATGTGCTTGCATGGGTTTTTTGTAAAGAAATTGGCTTCCTAGGACTTGGTTATCAAACAGATTATTCCAAGGTGTTTTTTTCCTTGTTAATTATGCAAAGTTGAACAAGCAATGTATAATTTTCAAGTTTTTCATCCGCTCCTCCAAAACTGGAATGGTCCTCTTGGTGGCTAAACCCTGGGAGGTTTTTAAAGTTCACGTGTCAGTGTATATGAACGTGCTAGACATTATTATTGAGTTATATGGACATGTGTTAGGTCCTGCTAGGATTTTGTTTAAGTTCTAAGAAAAAATAAATTTTCTTGCAAATTTAGGCCATTTTTTAATGGTTTAAATGGGAAAATTCAAATTGACATAAAAGTATGATCCGGAGACAGAATTTGGCATGGGGATGCTCATTGCCCAAACTAATCCGTAACCTTTTGTTGTCTACTATACTCAGCCGTGACCTTCTGCTAGCTGCTAGATTAGGGTCGTGACCATTGTGTGGTGTTTGAACTTGAGCCATGACCTACTTGCTACTCCTTGGACTAGGGCCATGACCTTTGTGTGCTACCTAGACTAGGGCAGTGACCTGCTTGCTGCTCCTTGGACTGGGCTGTGAACTTCTTGATGCTTCTTAGGCTGGGTAGTGACCTGTGTGACCGTTCCTAGACTGGGTTGTTATTTATGGTTTGCTAGCTGTTTTGAGGTCTGTTTTGTGGATATGTTCTTGCTGGTGCCTACCGTGACCTCCTTTGAGTCTTTTAGGGTTGCCATGGTCCTTGGTTAATTTATTGTAGCAGGACCAACTTGTTTAAAGGGTTCTCTTACTTCTTTTTAGCCTCATTGAGGCTGCTACAGCTATGCATATTTATGCCTTTGTCCTTGTATATGAGCTACCACAGTTTGGAGATGCTAGTGTATGGTTTAAGGTTGTCATTGCTCATCTGATAGGTGCTACTATTTGGATTATATATGATTGTCCTGTAGACTGTCATTTATCACAACAAGGGTTTGAAGGTTCATCCTCGCTTTTGGATTGTTTTGGTTAATTCTCAGAGGTTTGCATTTGTCTAACTGTATTCTACAGTTACCCATCTTCTTTCTCTTAGGTATGTCCACTGTTCCTTAGAGACTTGTCTTCAAAAGACAAGGTTTGATCTGAAAAAGATATTTGAGCATAAGGAAGGTCTGAACTAGTACTGTTTGCTTTCTCTTTTATTGATGTTGTTTGATAGTTTTGTCTAACTTGTTCATTAGCCTATTTTATTTATATTGTTATTTAATGTTACTGCATATTTCAACTTTAACACAGGGACCTGTCGTAGTGTTAAAGTTGAAAGTGATGAAAATTATGCTTAAAATTTTTCTTGTCATAGTGTTAAAGTTGAAAGAGATGAAAATTATGCTTTAATTTTTTTTTGTCTAGTTACAACTGTACTAATGTGTTTCTAATACTGTTTTAATGCATTAAAGTACAAGTTCTTTATTTTTTCTGCTCCTAACCCTAACCTAACCCAAATTTCAACACTTTAATCATTTAACATCATAACAATAGGATCACTGAAAGAGAGACAAGCACATCAACACGAAAAGAACACAAATATTTTCATATGGTAAACCACAAGGGAGAAAACCAACAACTTCTGTAGTATAGATTGCGTCACCAAGTGCAATGCCAACCATGATAAGATAAACCTCAAAGACAACAGCCTCTTCTCTTCTCCAGCAAGCCTCCTCTCTCTCTCATGCATACTTGCTTGAGTGTGAAGTGTGTCCAAATGAGAGGAGCACCCTCTCTATTTATATTGATCAAGTGAGTGACCTTTTCACTTAACTAGGCTGACTTGCTGCTCTAAACAAGGCTGACCTCCTAGGGAGACTGAAATAACATTTATATAATCTTTCTTGTGAGTACTATTGACTCAACTTACAACAGAAGGTTTACATTGGTTCTTTAAAGTACATTTACATGACCAAGTACATCAATAACATCTCCTGAAGGAGGTACAACAATAATACAATAAAAGTACAACAAGAATATCTTCTGAAATTACATTCTTCAACAACTCTGCCACTGCATTGACAGAGAGACGGGACTCATATTGGCTCCACCAGCCCAACTATTACAAAGAATCCAAGGTTGATATTTAGAGACAAATGCATATATGTAAACTGCAAATTTGAGAAATGATATGCAGACATATGCTAGATGGTCTATCCTAGAAAGAGGAAGAAGGTGCCCAACCCTTGAGCACTGATTAAAGGACAACTTGCCCTAGCTAAAGCATGGACCTATGGGGGAATGGTATTGCATTAGCCATACTAAACTTCATATACATTCACATCAAGTTTATTTTAAATTTTAGTTTATAAATATAAAAAACAAATTCAAAATAGGACAGAAACAAAGCAACCTTCAGCCAAAACTACATATGACACTACCACAACAATCCAAGCAAGCAGTTAACGTATGATCAAATAGAATGCATCACTTGTTCAAGAAACCCTGTTTTTGCAAGGCAGACAAACAAATACAACAATCAATTCTGACCTAAGAATGAAATCAATGATTTCGAAACATACAACAATCAATTCTGACCTAAGAATGAAATCAATGATTTCAAAATATAAAAACAGATGGAACAATATCCAAACATGCCATTCAACATATATGCATCAATTTGATATAAAAGCAACAGCTCCAAGAGATTCAAGAAACAAAAAAGCACCTGCCACTACTAGCGTTAGCCACGACTGACACATAGCACAATTGAGAATTACGAATTCCAACATAAATCATGTGACTGCAACATGGATACTATGAATTGGAAACTTATCACATTTGTTCACTCCATACATGTCATTAATACCGGTCTTTAAACCTAAAACCATAACCAAGGGCAGAATGGGAAAAGTCATCATTAGTCAATAGGAATTGGGATAGTCCAAATGCAATTGCAACAACGAATGAGATACAACACCAACAATGATAAAATGTTAAATTATTGCCTTCTATCAATATGGTGATATATAACACCAACAATGGAAGAAAGATACACACAAGAAGATACTGCCTGAATTTTACCTAATGATATTTGTACTGACAACTACTATATTGCAAAGTTATTTTACAACACCACAATCCTACAATATTTGTGAGGGGTTCTTAAAATTCTAGTATACATAAATAAAAATTAATTTCTGTTGACAGGCCCTCAGCATTATCCTGAAGGTTACGTGGGGTGAAGGAGAAATACCGATATGTTATACTAATGCTTATGAAGATAATTTATGAACGTATCATATTTCAAGTAAAATGTTAAATTATTGCCTTCTATGAATATGGTGATATACAACACTAGCAATGTGTAATGTCGACACCTTTCCACTTGACCACCTGAAGACGACAAATTAGTCCATCTAATTCCCATGGACTATAGTCGCTAGGAGAGGAAATTAATTCATTATTTAATGTCACCTTGCAAAAAATTTACTTTTATAAAGTGACAATGAGTAATAAATTAATAAACTGATTAATGACAAAGTCACTTTATTGTTAAAAAGGGAAAAAAGTAAAAATGGCCAAAAAGGGTCAAGAGAGCCTCACTTTTCATTCATTAATGTATTTTGCATTTTCAAATTCTTGGCCTTAGCAATTTAAGGGGAAGATTATTCAAATCTTTTGTGCTACATTTCCATGAGAACTTCATTGCCGACAAACATTCGCAAGCAACAATTCTAGATTTGAGGATTCCTACGTTCATATGGAGGAAGGCGTATTTGTTTGAAGAGGACTCAGCTGCTAGTAGAGAGGCACAATTATTGCTTGTTATATTTACTGAGTTTGAGTCATTTTCTTGAATTATGGAGGAGGCGCACTAGTTGGAGTGGCCCAAGAACACCTTTGCCCATTCCCCATCTCTTTTTAATAAATATTTTTTGTTTTTATTACGTTTTAATTTTTTGGTTTATTTCATATAAATAAATATTTTTTTGTTTTTATTAATATTTACTATCATAGTTAAGTCTATAAGCGTATATATCTTAGAATTTAACAAAAGGACTACAATCCTATAATCTATGTTTTTTCATCATCCAAATTCATTCTATAGGGGTCGGCTTTAGACATTACATAAGGGTAGATCGGCTTCGGAGGGCAAAGCTCA
This sequence comes from Pseudotsuga menziesii, assembly GCA_001517045.1. Taxonomy (NCBI): domain Eukaryota; kingdom Viridiplantae; phylum Streptophyta; class Pinopsida; order Pinales; family Pinaceae; genus Pseudotsuga; species Pseudotsuga menziesii. The sequence continues at coordinate 142,504 of LPNX010985852.1, forward strand.
TCACTACCAAACTATCAGCATAATTTTTACAGACACGACACAGGGAACCCAAAGGTGCCGAAGCAACCTTCTGCTCGTTTCCCCACACTCACACAAGCACAGCTATACAGACTCAGACTTGGGAACCCAAAGGCGCCGAGGCAACCTTCTGCTCGTTTCCCACACTCAGACTCTTACTTGCAGAGCTATCTACACTCTAAAACTTCTGTCTCAAAATGAGCCCGGAGTCCCTTATTTATACAATTTTTAACCGGATGACCAATAACTCTTGACTGACATTAACCAGTATCCGATTATCCGGTGACTTATGACCGACATTAACCAGTCAGGATTAATCATCTGGGGTGACAAGTGGGGACTACCACTGTCATTATCTCGTCCCTTAATGGTCCGTAGACATATGGGGACCCGGAATCTTTATCATGATAGACATGATTACAGACACAATACAAAGTGGAGCTATACCGACCCACGACGGTTTTTATTATGATAGACACGACCACTGACATAGTACAAAGTGGAGCTATACTGGCCCACGACGGTCTTCAGAGGCCCACCACAGCTTCCTTGCCTAATCGTATGGGTCTCGGCCTTGTAGGCAAAGACAAACTTCACTCCCATCAAGATACTGTCCTCCGCAAGGACAATCCCAATCGACGTCATCTGAGTCGTAAGCTTGAGAGTCTTCATAAACTGGTGGTTCATCTTCAAACTTTGGTGGCAGATGCAGTAGTGGACTGAAACATCTTTCGATGTCAGATCCATGGAAGAGTTCATTAGGATCGCATAAGAATTCGCCTCTGAAATGCGATTCTACCCGAAAATTTAATGGTATCTGTCGGGTATAAATCTTGGAATCAATCCGTTGTCCTTGGGCATTCCTTTTGATGTATTTGTGGGTAGTAAACACAGTGTGTTCTAATCTGTTATATTTTCCGCCTTCATGGTGGAGCATGAATTTGAACCACTGGTGTTCCCTGACAGCTACTTCAATATCGGCTTTCATGTGTAATATCAAATTTGCATGCCGATTTTCCCAGTCTGTTCTCGAACAGAACTTGTCCAATAAGACTTCTGTCCATCCGGACCAGGCACCATGTCGCAGATTGTTTGGGTCTGCACAAATAACTATTTTCCTCTGTTCTCTGCAGAATCTGAGGATAAGATTATAGGAGGTCCAAGTAAGGTTACCATCTCCAATATCAACATACCATAATGGACCATCATATTCATCATTGCAGTCTAACCAGACATCTCTGCATTCTTTTAACTTTACTTGGGCACCTTCGAAGCTTCTGTATGCATCACGTTCCCATCTTTCCATAATTTCAATCTTCATTGGAGAAGACTGAATCTGCTTTATGAGGGTAAGCTCCAGAAACTTCTCAGCTTCATTTCTGGATGCATAATCCAATAACTACCTTCGTTCTTCTTCAGAAATAGATATGTCCCAAGGTTGGAGAAATAAACCATTTCTAGGTTTGCAGAGTGGTGCTGTTCCACAACCCGAGCTTGAGCGCCCTGGATTAGAGCTAGAGGCTCCTGCTGAAAACATCTTTAAGGCTGGGGCAGCTTTCTCGGATTGCTCCCTGGTGAGCATATCAGCAAGATAGTTAAGATAACCTGGCTTATAAATAATATCAAAATCAAAGTTACTAAGCCAGATAAACCATTTTAAAATTCTACTGCTGTTTTTAGCCATTGAATTCTCATTCTTAAATATTCTAGGCATAATCTTAAGATCTGTTCTAATGATAAATCTAACAGGTTTTAAGAACAGAATAAAATGTTGTACTGTCTTTTTGACAGCCAAGATTTCTTTATGGATGGACAGGTAATTAAGTTCAGCAGCTTTGAATGAACCCGAAGGACAGCCACAGATATTCTCCTTGCCTTCCAGAGCTTCAAGAAGTACACCTCCCCAAGTATGGGAAGAAGCATCGGTTTCAATAATTAATTGCCCTAATCCTTGTGGCAAAGATAGAGGAGGCAGGTCTAATACTTTATCTTTGATCTTCTGTACTGCCATAGTCATTTCAGCTGACCATTTCGTTGGATTCTTCTTCAATCGTTGCTGCAGCAGGTGGATGTCAGCGGCTTGCCCTCTGTAAAAAGGCCTGATGTAGCTGAGACTCCCTAGGAATCTCTGCAGCTGGGTCTTATATCCAGAATCTGATCAGGAAACTGATTGAATACATTCAGGACATGCTTTTGCAAAATAACTTGCCCTTTCTGTATCTTGAATCCGAGGAATTCCATTTCGGTTTCCCGATTTACATTTTGTTTTCTGACAAAACTAATCCATGCTTATAAACAAGCTCATAAAATGTCTGCAAGTGTTTGAGATGTTCTTGCAAGCTCTTTGAACAGATTAGGATGTCATCAATGAATACCAACACCCACTGCTTTTCTCTGAATATGTCCTCCATACGTTTCTGAAACTCTGAAGGAGCATTGTTTATTTCAAACGGCAAGACTTTCCATTGATACTGACCATGGGGAACCACGAACGCCGTTTTATATCTATCTTCAGCCTTGATGTCTATCTCGTAGAATCCTGATTTCAGGTCGAATTTGCTGAAGATTGTGCAGCCTGTAATTCTTTGCAAGAGGCTGGATTTATCTGGAAGAGGATAGCGTACTTTTTGTAACACTGCATTGAGAGGTTTGTAATTAACCACTAACCTCGGCTTTCCTCCTCTCAGATCCAAAGTTCATCAGAGTTTGCGCCTCCAAAGCGTGGTGGAATCTGACCGTTCCAAACAAGCCTTACTCTCTAGATTGTATGATAGACTCCAGATGCCAAGTAAACCTGGCAAAAGGTTCGGCTCTTCCCCAGTTTTAATGGAAGAATACTTCAGACAAAGGCTCAGCAATTGAAGGTACCCCTGTCACTCTAAAAGCAAAGTCTGAAAAATTCCCTGTATAGTTTAAAGAAGCCAAAGACCATCTAACTTTGTATAGACTTGATGAAATAAGTGAAGACTGTATATTAGGATCTGAATTTCTCTCTAGAGTCGATCCATTCTCTGTAGATATGAAGAAAATGACGTTCTCCTGTAGAACTTCCTATTTCTTTCCATTCTACTCCTAAATGCCATTCCATTGTACAAAAACCAGAACATAAGTCTGACCCTGTTTAGCTGTTGAAGATGGAAAGATGCAAAGCATTCTCAGATATCCATGTTAGCAAAGCCTTAGCTAGCATCACTGAGAAGCTTGTAAAAGAATGCTGCTCAGAAAGCCCGAATGCTTTCTGGAAAAGGGAAAAATACTTTGTCTCCCTTCCTTTTGATCCTCTGCAAAATATAAAGCCTATGAAAGCTTCAGCCAGATTGATGTCACCCTCTGAAAGAGAATTTTGTGCCAAAGAGATTAAAGATCTCTTAACTAAAGGGTTAATCGAGCCTTCAAAGAGTCCATGGGCATGCAGAGCATTCGTGGTGAACAAGCATTCAGAAGTCAAAAGAGGAAAGTCGAGGTTAGTGGTTAATTACAAACCTCTCAATGCAGTGTTACAAAAAGTACGCTATCCTCTTCTAGATAAATCCAGCCTCTTGCAAAGAATTACAGGCTGCACAATCTTCAGCAAATTCAACCTGAAATCAGGATTCTACCAGATAGGCATCAAGGCTGAAGATCGATATAACACGACGTTCGTGGTTCCCCATGGTCAGTATCAATGGAAAGTACTGCAGTTTGGAATAAACAATGCTCCTTCAGAGTTTCAGAAACATATGGAGGACATATTCAGAGAAAAGCAGTGGGCGTTGGTATTCATTGATGACATCCTAATCTGTTCAAAGAGCTTGCAAGAACATCTCAAACACTTGCAGACATTTTATGAGCTTGTTTATAAGCATGGATTAGTTTTGTCAGAAAGCAAAATGGAAATCGGGAAAACCGAAATGGAATTCCTCGGATTCAAGATACAGAAAGGGCAAGTTATTCTGCAAAAGCATGTCCTAAATGTATTCAATCAGTTTCCTGACCAGATTCTGGATAAGACCCAGCTGCAGAGATTCCTAGGGAGTCTCAACTACATCAGGCCTTTTTACAGAGGTCAAACCGCTGACATCCACCTCCTGCAACAACGATTGAAAAAGAATCCAGCAAAATGGTCAGCTGAAATGACTATGGCAGTACAAAAGATCAAAGATAAAGTATTAGACCTACCTCCTCTATCTTTGCCACAAGGATCAGGGCAATTAATTATTGAAACCGATGCTTCTTCCCATACTTGGGGAGGTGTAGTTCTTGAAGCTTTGGAAGGCAAGGAGAATATCTGTGGCTATGGTTCGGGTTCATTCAAAGCTGCTGAACTTAATTACCTGTCCAGCCATAAAGAAATCTTGGCTGCCAAAAAGACAGTACAGCATTTTATTATGTTCTTAAAACCTGTTAGATTTATCATTAGAACATATCTTAAGATTATGCCTGGAATATTTAAGAATGAGAATTTAATGGCTGAAAACAGCAGTAGAATTTTAAAATGGTTTATCTGGCTTAGTAACTTTGATTTTGATATTATTTATAAGACAGGTTATCTTAACTGTCTTGCTGATATGCTCACCAGGGACCAATCCGAGAAAGCTGCCCCAGCCTTAAAGATGTTTTCAGCAGGAGCCTCTAGTTCTAATCCAGGTCGCTCAAGCTCGGGTCGTGGAACAGCACCACTCTGCAAACCCAGAAATGGTTTATTTCTCCAACCTTGGGACACATCTATTTCTGAAGAAGAACGAAGGCACAGTTATTGGATTATGCATCCAGAAATGAAGCTGAGAAATTTCTTGAGCTTACCCTGATAAAGCAGATTCAGTCTTCTCCAATGAAGATTGAAATTATGGAAAGATGGGAACGTGATACATACAGAAGCTTCGAAGGTGCCCAAGTAAAGTTAAAAGAATGCAGAGATGTCTGGCTAGACTGCAATGATGAAGATGATGGTCCATTATGGTATGTTGATATTGGAGATGGTAACCTTACTTGGACCTCCTATAATCTTATCTTCAGATTCTGCAGAGAACAGAGGAAAATAGCTATTTGTGCAGACCCAAACAATCTGCGACATGGTGCCTGGTCCAGACGAACAAAAGTCTTATTGGACAAGTTCTGTCCGAGAACAAATTGGGAAAATCGGCGTGCAAATTTCATATTATACATGAAAGCCGATATTGAAGTAGTTGTCAGGGAACACCAGTGGTTCAAATTCATGCTCCACCATGAAGGCGAAAAATATAACAGATTAGAACACATTGTGTTTACTACCCAGAAATACATCAAAAGGAATGCCCAAGGACAGCGGATTGATTCCAAGATTTATACCCGACAAATACCATTAAATTTTCGGGTAGAATCGCATTTCAGAGGCGAATTCTTATGCGATCCTAATGAACTCTTCCATGGATCTGACATCGAAAGATGTTTCAATCCACTACTGTATCCGCCACCAAAGTTTGAAGATGCACCACCAGTTTATGAAGACTCCCAAGCTTACGACTTGGATGACGTCGATTGGGATTGTCCTTGCGGAGGACAGTATCTTGATGGGAGTGAAGTTTGTCTTTGCCTACAAGGCCGAGACCCATATGATTAGGCAAGGAAGCTGTGGTGGGCCTTTGAAGACCGTCGTGGGCCGGCATAGCTCCACTTTGTACTGTGTCCGTCATGATAAAGATTTCGGGTCCCCATATCTCTATGGACCATTAAGGGACGAGATAATGATAGTGGTAGTCCCCACTTGTCACCCTGGATGATTAATCTTGACTGGTTAATGTCGGTCATAAGTCACCGGATAACTGGATACTGGTTAAGTTAGTCAAGAGTTACCGGTCAACCGGTTAAAAATTGTATAAATAAGGGACTCTGGGCTTATTTTGAGATAGAAGTTTTAGAGTGTAGATAGCTCTGCAAGTAAGAGTTTGAGTGTGGGAAACAAGCAGAAGGTTGCCTTGACGCGTTTGGGTTCCCATGTCTGAGTCTGTATAGCTGTGCTTGTGTGAGTGTGGGGAAACGAGCAGAAGGTTGCTTCGGCACCTTTGGGTTCGCTGTGTCGTGTCTGTAAAAATTATGCTGAGAGTCTGGTAGTGATGAGCTTCGCCCTTCGAAGCCGATCTACCCATATGTAATGTCTGCAACTGCATGTTAATGAAGTATTTTGAAATTTGAAGACTGAAGATTGATTGTATTGCTGTGTCCTGCATATCTGAAGCATTATCTTAGGAGCTTCTCCGGTCATGTTCCAGACGCATTAGAGCAATACATGAAAGACAAACAGATTAATTATAGAGGCCTGTCTCTAGCTCAACTCCATAGTTACATCGTAGAGACTCGGCAAGAACACTGCCTGGAAAAGAGAATTAGTAAAGATTTCAAGAGACATCAGAGCATGTATTCACCCTCTTTCTGCAAAAATGTGGCAAAAATGCCTGATTGGGGATGTGGAGCCCACAACCGAGGACATTTAGCAAACAACTGCAAATGTCATAAGAATAAACAGAAGAAAGGCTTTTATACCAGTCTACCAAGGTATCATCCTGAAAAGCCTTACAAGCATAAGTGAAAGCAGAAATCCAGCACTCCCAGACCATATAACAAATGCCATCATAAAAGGTTTGTTAAGCGAAGATCATAAAAGAATGACAAAGATAGCTGTTTTATCTGTGGTTCAAAGGGACATTGGGCAAACAAATGTCCAAAGAAAAAGTCTAAGCCTAGACTAGCTGCTTTCTGCGAGCAACTAGATCCTCGATGGTGGGATCTACCATCAAATGATGAATCACCGTCTGGTGAAGTTTTGTATTTACCATCAGATGCATCCAACGCATCCTAAGACTCTGCGTCTGATCTAGAACCAACTGCTCTTCAAAAATTTGATCCTTCCTCTTCATCTTTCGATTTCGATTCAGCACCAAATTTGGGAGGGTTTGAGCCCCCAGAATTTCATTTTTCCTTGTATATGTTCTCCCTGAATAAGACACAGAACATAGAAAAAAGGATTGCAGACATAGACATGCAGCTAGCAGAAACACCTGGTTTGAATATCTGTTACGAGCATCATTGAAAGAAGAAAAAAGGGAGTTGCTCAAGCAACTTGAGCATGATAAAGGTAAAAGTAAGGTAAGCACTGTCTCCCCTGCTATATACAATCTTATAGAACTGTATAAAGGCTATCTTGATGGTCATGAAAACAGACAAAGTTACAGGATGGATAAAGAACAGATGCTACGACTGCAAGTCAGAGAAAAACAGCAGCAGCTGAAGAGCCTGGCAGCAGAAATTGAAGAACTGAAAAATATGATCAAGGTCATACAGATCGAAAGGGATCAATCTTCTGATGAAGAGTTAAGTAAGCATTACGACAGAGCAATGGAAACAGAAAGTCCAAGGGTAAGAGAACCTTCTCCCGACCCTAATCTAGGAAGGCTTACCGTACCTAAAATATTTGTCAAAGTCCAGTTCCACCCTAGTGAGTTCAAGCCTTACTCTCTGGATTGTATGATAGACTCCGGATGCCAAGTAAACCTGACAAAAGGTTCGGCTCTTCCCCAGTTTTACTGAAGAATACTTCAGACAAAGGCTCAGCAATTGAAGGTACCCCTGTCCCTCTAAAAGCAAAGTCTGAAAAATTCCCTGTACAGTTTAAAGAAGCCAAAGACCATCTAACTTTGTATAGACTTGATGAAATAAGTGAAGACTGTATACTAGGATCTGAATTTCTCTCTAGAGTCAGTCCATTCTCTAGAGTTAGTCCATTATCAAGGCTGAAGATAGATATAAAACGGCGTTCGTGGTTCCCTATGGTCAGTATCAATGGAAAGTCCTGCCGTTTGGAATAAACAATGCTCCTTCAGAGTTTCAGAAACGTATGGAGGACACATTCAGAGAAAAGCAGTGGGCGTTGGTATTCATTGATGACATCCTAATCTATTCAAAGAGCTTGCAAGAACATCTCAAACACTTGCAGACATTTTATGAGCTTGTTTATAAGCATGGATTAGTTTTGTCAGAAAACAAAATGGAAATCGGGAAACCGAAATGGAATTCTTCGGATTCAAGATACAGAAAGGGCAAGGTATTTTGCAAAAGCATGTCTTGAATGTATTCAATCAGTTTCTTGATCAGATTTTGGATATAAGACCAAACTGCAGAGATTCCTAGGGAGTCTCAACTACATCAGGCCTTTTAACAGAGGGCAAGCCGCTGACATCCACCTGCTGCAACAACGATTGAAGAAGAATCCAGTGAAATGGTCAGCTGAAATGACTATGGCAGTACAAAAGATCAAAGATAAAGTATTAGACCTGCCTCCTCTATCTTTGCCACAAGGATCAGGGCAATTAATTATTGAAACCGATGCTTCTTCCCATACTCGGGGAGGTGTACTTCTTGAAGCTCTGGAAGGCAAGGAGAATATCTGTGGCTATGGTTCGGGTTCATTCAAAGCTGCTGAACTTAATTACCCGTCCAGCCATAAAGAAATCTCGGCTATCAAAAAGACAGTACAGCATTTTATTCTGTTCTTAAAACCTGTTAGATTTATCATTAGAACAAATCTTAAGATTATGCCTGGAATATTTAAGAATGAGAATTCAATGGCTAAAAACAACAGTAGAATTTTAAAATGGTTTATCTGGCTTAGTAACTTTGATTTTGACATTATTTATAAGCCAGGTTATCTTAACTATCTTGCTGATATGCTCACCAGGGAGCAATCCGAGAAAGCTGCCCCAGCCTTAAAGATGTTTTCAGCAGGAGCCTCTAGCTCTAATCCAGGCCGCTCAAGCTCGGGTCGTGGAACAGCACCACTCTGCAGACCCAGAAATGGTTTATTTCTCCAACCTTGGGACACATCTATTTCTGAAGAAGAATGAAGGCAGTTATTGGATTATGCATCCAGAAATGAAGCTGAGAAGTTTCTTGAGCTTACCCTCATAAAGCAGATTCAGTCTTCTCCAATGAAGATTGAAATTATGGAAAGATGGGAATGTGATGCATACAGAAGCTTCGAAGGTGCCCAAGTAAAGTAAAAAGAATGCAGAGATGTCTGGTTAGACTGCAATGATGAATATGATGGTCCATTATGGTATGTTGATATTGGAGATGGTAACCTTACTTGGACTTCCTATAATCTTATCCTCAGATTCTGCAGAGAACAGAGGAAAATAGTTATTTGTGCAGACCCAAACAATCTGCGACATGGTGCCTGGTCCGGATGGACAAAAGTCTTATTGGACAAGTTTTGTCTGAGAACAGACTAGGAAAATCGGCGTGCAAATTTCATATTACACATGAAAGCCGATATTGAAGTAGCTGTCAGGGAACACTAGTGGTTCAAATTCATGCTCCACCATGAAGATGGAAAATATAACAGATTAGAACACACTGTGTTTACTACCCAGAAATACATCAAAAGGAATGCCCAAGGACAATGGATTGATTCCAAGATTTATACCCGACAGATACCATTAAATTTTCGGGTAAAATCGCATTTCAGAGGCGAATTCTTATGCGATCCTAATGAACTCTTCCATGGATCTAACATCAAAAGATGTTTCAGTCCACTACTATATCCGCCACCAAAGTTTGAAGATGCACCACTAGTTTATGAAGACTCTCAAGCTTACGACTCGGATGACGTCGATTGGGATTGTCCTTGCGGAGGACAGTATCTTGATGGGAGTAAACTTTGTCTTTGCTTACAAGGCCGAGACCCATACGATTAGGCAAGGAATCTGTGGTGGGCCTTTGAAGACCGTCGTGGGCCAGTATAGCTCCACTTTGTACTATGTCAGTAGTCGTGTCTTTCATAATAAAGACCGTCGTGGGCCGGTATAGCTTCACTTTGTACTGTGTCCGTCATGATAAAGATTCCGGGTCCCCATATGTCTACGGACCATTAAGGGACGTGATAATGACAGTGGTAGTCCCCACTTGTCACCCCGGATGATTAATCCTGACTGGTTAATGTCGGTCATAAGTCACTAGATAACCGGATACTGGTTAATGTCAATCAAGAGTTACCGGTCAACCGGTTAAAAATTGTATAAATAAGGGACTCCAGGCTCATTTTGAGATAGAAGTTTTAGAGTGTAGATAGCTCTGCAAGTAAGAGTCTGAGTGTGGGAAACGAGCAGAAGGTTGCCTCGACGCCTTTGGGTTCCCAAGTCTGAGTCTGTATAGCTGTGCTTGTGTGAGTGTGGGCCTTGGGGAAACGAGCAGAAGGTTTCTTCAGCACCTTTGGGTTCCCTGTGTCGTGTCTGTAAAAATTATGCTGAGAGTCTGGTAGTGATGAGCTTCGCCCTCCGAAGCCGATCTACCCTTATGTAATGTCTGCAACTGCATGTTAATGAAGTATTTTGAAATTTGAATACTGAAGATTGATTGTATTGCTGTGTTCGATCTTGGTAGCAATTGGTATCAGAGCCACACCAGCAAAGATTATTTGATTTCATTCTGTAAGTTGATTTACACTTGAACAGTCTTAGTTCTTATTGTTCTGCATGTCTTTTGGCTTCCATTCTAGAAACAATTGTATTCTGTAGACTACGGAAATGGTAGTTGAGTGAATTGACAAGGTTTAGGGATTTATAAGAGGTTTTAAGTAAAGACAGCAGCCGAGGAGAGTGCGAAGTAAGTCCTTGTGTTAGTAAAACCCAGGTGAAACTAAATCCCAGAAAATGGACCCGTCAATGATTACAATTTCTCACCTTAGCCTAAATAGCCAGCAGGAAGATAATGCCGAAGTTTCATTAGCTGACAGACGTTCATCCTTTCAGAATGAATGCTCCAGTTCTAACTCATCTATAATTCATATCCAAGACACAAATCCGTCTCAAGATTGGCAATTACCCCAAATATTACCTTTTGATGTGTATAGGATACAATGGTGGCAATATAAGATAGCCACACAGACTAAAATCTCTTCTGTAGATATTTCTTTTACAGATTCCGAAGAACCTGTACATATTAATCTAATAGACCGCCAACAGATTGATTGGGCTATCAAATCTGGTTACAAATATGCGCACCTAGGTGCCATTAAGTTAGGATTAGGACCTCTGGTTCGCTCCTATTTGCCTGTCTCTTCTCTATGTGTTGCAGTAGACACTCGACACCGTAATTTTGCAGACGCCATAATCGGTGGCTTCACTGCTCCACTCCATGATGGTCCTACATTCAAGACTGTCTTTCCGAAGTATTCTGTAAGCTTTGATGATCCTCATATTTATGACCTTTTAAAAGCTTACATTCTTCCTCAAGGATTCCATATGATGACTGGATCCAAAATTATCCAGCTGAAAAGTGTTGTTTGCATTAGATTTGGCAACGATACTCTTCCTCCTCTCAGATCCAAAGTTCATCAGAGTTCGCGCCTCCAAAGCGTGGTGGAATCTGACCGATCCAAACAAGCCACTCCTGTCACATTCGAGTGGACAGGAATAAAATACCCCCAGAAGTGGGAAGTCAAATATCAAGAGTTAAGAAATGCTGAATGTCTACAAAATTCTATCATGAAAAAGCCTTTAACTTTTGATAGACAAACTAGTTCTTTCCGGTTACCGAAACAGACCCCTGCACCAAAGTTTTCATCTCCACTAATCAGGTCTACCTCAGTGTCTTCTTCAGATCAAGTTCAAAGACAGATAGAACCCAGTTCATCCTCTGTATCTCAGTCCCCTTCAACTTCATACACTGGCCTTTATGATACTGAACACTGTGGCCAGCATAAAGACTGCCTCGCCTGCAAAAAGATAACACAAAGAATTCAACACTATAAGCAAAACCCCAGTCTAGGTATGTTCAGCCTACCCAGACAAAATGATGCCTATGAAGCTGTTAATCAAGGCCGAAGATCCTATTTCCCTGGAAGGAACTTACCAGAAATTCCTTTCCATCAATATTCCACAGACGGCACCACCAAAAAAGAATTCCTTCCTTACAAATCCTCTGGTCTTGACGAGTCAGTATCAGATGAGATAAAGCTTGGAAATTGGGCAAATATGCAGCACAAGTTGACTGCTCAAAATATAGATGATATGGCCTGCGATCTCTCAAACATAAAAAGCTCCATAGTTGAAGAAAAACAGAAGATTGCTTTAGCTGAAACCAAGTTAGGCTTAATAGATCACGTCCTAACAGACTCTGCAGAGATAAAGGAAGCAGTAGCTACAGCTGCTGACAAAATAGAGCGAAGATTGGCCAAATTAGAAGAACTTCTAGGCCAAACTCAAGAACTTAAGAAGAGGGTTCCAGGTCTCAGTCCCTCTGTTTTTGCCTTAGCAGCTCAAGGACATAAAAGAAAAGATACAGAAAATAGACACCACCGCAGTGTATCTTTTGGAATGCTCAGCATCGCAGAAGATGATAGACCAGAATTTAATTTTGGTAAAGATGAAGCTGATTTTGATGAAGTCCAAGAATGGATAGGACACTTCAAGTCCTTTCCACCAGCATTACACCCAAAGTACCTAAATATGATGTCTGCCTACCATCATGCTGAATCTTCAGCCACTCATAATCCACTGCCTAAACATACATTTGATGTGAGAATGCCAGATGCCTCTAGAGACCCTAATCTTAAACTCTAGTATGGCATAAATGCTATAAACAATCTTGTTTCACAGATGCCTGACCAGCCTATTCTGAATATCCAGTCCCAATAACGAGAGGATATCAAAACTGCTATCCAAATGCTCAGTCAATGGACATTGTATAAAAGAACTCAGAATGACACTATCACAGGACAACAGTTAGCTGGCCAGATCAGACTTGCTAATGAATGGTGGAGATGGCTTCCCCAGGAAGCTAGAAATGAAATGTTATCAGCCGAAGATGTAGACCAGCAAATCCTACGAGCTTTGGGTAAAGAATTCTACGGTTCAGACGAGCGAGAAGATTCTGAACATCTCGCCTCTTTATTCATGTTTTCCCGCCTGTGTAACCTTTCACAGAGCGAAGAATATTTCTGCTATATGCAAAGATTACTAATCTCTTCCGATAAAGCAGGAGACCCTGCATATCTAAAGCATTATCTTAGGAGCTTCCCCGGTCATGTTCCAGACGCAATAGAGCAATACATGAAAGACAAACAGATTAATTATAGAGACCTCTCTCTAGCTCAACACCATAGTTACATCCTAGAGACTTGGCAAGAACATTGCCTGGAAAAGCGAGTTAGTAAAGATTTCAAGAGACATCAAAGCATGTATTCACCCTCTTTCTGCAAAAATGTGGCAAAAATGCCTGATTGGGGATGTGGAGCTCACAACCGAGGACATTTAGCAGACAACTGCAAATGTCACAAGAATAAATAGAAGAAAGGCTTTTATACCAGTCTACCAAGGTATCATCTTGAAAATCCTTACAAGCATAAGCGAAAGCAGAAATACAGCACTCCCAGACCATATAACAAACCCCATCATAAAAGGTTTGTTAAGCGAAGATCAGAAAAGAATGACAAATAAAGCTGTTTTATCTGTGGTTCAAAGGGACATTGGGCAAACAAATGTCCAAAGAAAAAGTCTAAGCCTAGACTAGCTGCTTTCTGTGAGCAACTAGATCCTCGATGATGGGATCTACCATCAGATGATGAATCACCTTCTGGTGAAGTTTTGTATTTACCATCAGATGCATCCAGCGCATCCTCAGACTCTGAGTCTGATCCAGAACTAGCTGCTCTTCAAAAATTTGATCCTTCTACTTCATCTTTCGATTCCGATTCAACACCAAATTTTGGGATGGTTTGAGCCCACAGAATTTGATTTTTCCTCGTATATGTTCTCACTGAATCAGACTCAGAACATAGAAAAAAGGATTGCAGCCATAGACATGCAGCTAACAGAAACACCTGCTTTTGAATATCTGTTACGAGCATCGTTGAAAGAAGAAAAAAGGCAGTTGCTTAAGCAACTTGAGCATGATAAAGGTAAAAGCAACGTAAGCACTGTCTCGCCTACTATATACAATCCTATAGAACTGTATAAAGGCTATCTGATGGTCATGAAAACAGACAAAGTTACAGGATGGATAAAGAACAGATGCTACGACTGCAGGTCAGAGAAAAACAGCAGCAGCTGAAGAGCCTCGCAGCAGAAATTGAAGAACTGAAAAATATGATCAAGGTCATACACATCGAAAGGGATCAATCTTTTGATGAAGAGTTAAGTAAGCATTACGACAGAGCAGTGGAAACATAAAGTCCAAGGGTAAGAGAACCTTCTCCCGACCCTAATCTAGGAATGCTTACTGGACCCAAAATATTTGTCAAAGTCCAGTTCCATCCTAGTGAGTACAAGCCCTACTCTCTGGATTGTATGATAGACTCCGGATGCCAAGTAAACTTGGCAAAAGGTTCGGCTCTTCCCCAGTTTTACTGGAAGAATACTTCAGACAAAGGCTCAGCAATTGAAGGTACCCCTGTCCCTCTAAAAGCAAAGTCTAAAAAATTCCCTGTACAGTTTAAAGAAGCCAAAGATCATCTAACTTTGTATAGACTTGATGAAATAAGTGAAGACTATATATTAGGATCTGAATTTCTCTCTAGAGTTGGTCCATTCTCTGTAGATATGAAGAAAATGACGTTCTCCTGTATTATCAATAATCAAGCTGTAGAACTTCCTATTTCTTTCCATTCTACTCCTAAATGCCATTCCATTGTACAAAAACCAGAACATAACTCTAACCCTACTCAGCTGTTGAAGATGGAAAGATGCAAAGCATTCTCAGATATCCATGGTAGCAAAGCCTTTGCCAGCATCACTGAGAAGCTTGTAAAAGAATGCTGCTTAGAAAGCCCGAATGCTTTCTGGAAAAGGGAAAAATACTTTGTCTCCCTTCCTTTTGATCCTCTGCAAAAAATAAAGCCTATGAAAGCTTCAGCCAGCTTGATGTCACCCTCTGAAAGAGAATTTTGTGCCAAAGAGATTAAAGATCTCTTAACTAAAGGGTTAATTGAGCCTTCAAAGAGTCCATGGGCACGCAGAGCATTCGTGGTGAACAAGCATTCAAAAGTCAAAAGGGGAAAGTCGAGGTTAGTGGTTAATTACAAACCTCTCAATGCAGTGTTACAAAAAGTACGCTATCCTCTTCCAGATAAATGTAGCCTCTTGCAAAGAATTACAGGCTACACAATCTTCAGCAAATTCGACCTGAAATCAGGATTCTACCAAATAGGCATCAAGGCTGAAGATAGATATAAAACGGCGTTCGTGGTTCCCCATGGTCAGTATCAATGGAAAGTCCTGCCGTTTGGAATAAACAATGCTCCTTCAGAGTTTCAGAAACGTATGGAGGACATATTCAGAGAAAAGCAGCGGGCGTTGGTATTAATTGATGACATCCTAATCTGTTCAAAGAGCTTGCAAGAACATCTCAAACACTTGCAGACATTTTATGAGCTTGTTTATAACCATGGATTAGTTTTGTCACAAAGCAAAATGGAAATCGAGAAAACCGAAATGGAATTCCTCGGATTCAAGATACAGAAAGGGCAAGTTATTTTCCAAAAGCATGTCCTGAATGTATTCAATCAGTTTCCTGGCCAGATTCAAGATAAGACCCAGCTGCAGAGATTCCTAGGAAATCTCAACTACATCAGGCCTTTTTATAGAGCGCAAGCTGCTGACATCCACCTGGTGCAACAACGATTGAAGAAGAATCCAGCGAAATGGTCAGCTGAAATGACTATGGCAGTACAGAAGATCAAAGATAAAGTATTAGACCTGCCTCCTCTATCTTTGCCACAAGGATCAGGGCAATTAATTATTGAAACCGATGCTTCTTCCCATACTTGGGGAGGTGTACTTCTTGAAGCTCTGGAAGGCAGGGAGAATATCTGTGGCTATGGTTCGGGTTCATTCAAAGCTGCTGAACTTAATTACCCGTCCAGCCATAAAGAAATCTCGGCTGTCAAAAAGACAGTACATCATTTTATTCTGTTCTTAAAACCTGTTAGATTTATCATTAGAATAGATCTTAAGATTATGCCTGGAATATTTAAGAATGAGAATTTAATGGCTGAAAACATCAGTAGAATTTTAAAATGGTTTATCTAGCTTAGTAACTTTGATTTTGATATTTTTTATAAGCTAGGTTATCTTAACTGTCTTGCTGATATGCTCACCAGGGAGCAATCCGAGAAAACTACCCTGGCCTTAAAGATGTTTTCAGCAGGAGCCTCTAGCTTTAATCCAGGCCGCTCAAGCTCGGGTCATGGAACAGCACCACTCTGCAGACCCAGAAATGGTTTATTTCTCCAACCTTGGGACACATCTATTTCTGAAAAAGAACGAAGGCAGTTATTGGATTATGCATCCAAAAATGAAGCTGAGAAGTTTCTTGAGCTTACCCTCATAAAGCAGATTCAGTCTTCTCCAATGAAGATTGAAATTATGGAAAGATGGGAATGTGATGCATAAAGAAGGTTCGAAGGTGCGCAAGTAAAGTTAAAAGAATGCAGAGATGTCTGGTTAGACTGCAATGATGAAGATGATGGTCCACTATGGTATGTTGATATTGGAGATGGTAACCTTACTTGGAACTCCTATAATCTTATCCTCAGATTCTGCAGATAACAGAGGAAAATAGTTATTTGTGCAAACCCAAACAATCTGTGACATGGTGCCTGGTCCGGATGGATAGAAGTCTTATTGGACAAGTTCTGTCCGAGAACAGACTGGGAAAATCGGCGTGCAAATTTCATATTACACATGAAAGCCGATATTGAAGTAGCTGTCAGGGAAAACCAGTGGTTCAAATTCATGCTCCGCTTTCATGGCGGAAAATATAACAGATTAGAACACACTGTGTTTACTACCCAGAAATACATCAAAAGGAATGCCCAAGGACAACGGATTGATTCCAAGATTTATACCCAACAGATACCATTAAATTTTCGGGTAGAATTGCATTTCAGAGGCGAATTCTTATGCGATCCTAATGAACTCTTCCATGGATCTGACATCGAAAGATGTTTCAGTCCACTACTGTATCCACCACCAAAGTTTGAAGATGATCCACCAGTTTATGAAGACTCTCAAGCTTACGACTCGGATGACGTCGATTGGGATTGTTCTTGCGGAGGACAGTATCTTGATGGGAGTGAAGTTTGTCTTTGCCTACAAGGCCGAGACCCATACGATTAGGCAAGGAAGCTGTGGTGGACCTCTGAAGACCGTCGTGGGCTGGTATAGCTCCACTTTGTACTATGTCAGTAGTCGTGTCTGGCATAATAAAGACCGTTGTGGGCCGGTATAGCTCCACTTTGTACTGTGTCTGTAATCATGTCTGTCATGATAAAGATTCCGGGTCCCCATATGTCTACGGACCATTAAGGGACGAGATAATGACAGTGGTAGTCCCCACTTGTCACCCCGGATGATTAATCCTGACTGGTTAATGTCGGTCATAAGTCACCGAATAACCGGATACTAGTTAATGTCAGTCAAGAGTTACCGGTCAACCAGTTAAAAATTGTATAAATAAGGGACTTCGGGCTCATTTTGAGACAGGAGTTTTAGAGTGTAGATAGCTCTGCAAGTAAGAGTACGAGTGTGGGAAACGAGCAGAAGGTTGCCTCGGCGCCTTTGGGTTCCCAAGTCTGAGTCTGTATAGTTGTGGTTGTGTGAGTGTGGGGGAACAAGCAGAAGGTTGCTTCGGCACCTTTGGGTTCCCTGTGTCGTGTCTATAAAAATTATGCTGAGAGTCTGGTAGTGATGAGCTTTGCCCTCCGAAGCCGATCTACCCTTATGTAATGTCTGCAACTACATGTTAATGAAGTATTTTGAAATTTGAAGACCAGCCCACGACGGTCTTTAGAGGCCCACCACAGTTTCCTTGCCGAATCGTATGGGTCTCGGCCTTGTAGGCAAAGACAAACTTCACTCCCATCAAGATACTGTTCTCCGCAAGGACAATCCCAATTGACGTCATCCGAGTCGTAAGCTTGAGAGTCTTCATAAACTGGTGGTGCATCTTCAATCTTTGGTGGTGGATACAGTAGTGGACTGAAACATCTTTCGATGTCAGATCCATGGATGAGTTCATTAGGATCGCATAAGAATTCGCCTCTGAAATGCGATTCTACCTAAAAATTTAATGGTATCTGTCGGGTATAAATCTTGGAATCAATCCGCTGTCCTTGGGCATTCCTTTTGATGTATTTCTGGGTAGTAAACACAGTGTGTTCTAATCTGTTATATTTTTCGCCTTCATGGTGGAGCATGAATTTGAACCACTGGTGTTCCCTGACAGCTAATTCAATATCGGCTTTCATGTGTAATATGAAATTTGCACGCCGATTTTCCCAATCTGTTCTCAGACAAAACTTGTCCAATAAGACTTCTGTCCATCCGGACCAGGCACCATGTCGCAGATTGTTTGGGTCTGCACAAATAACTATTTTCCTCTGTTCTCTGCAGAATCTGAGGATAAGATTATAGGAGGTCCAAGTAAGGTTACCATCTCCAATATCAACATACCATAATGGACCATCATCTTCATCATTGCAGTCTAACCAAACATCTTTGCATTCTTTTAACTTTACTTGGGCACCTTCGAAGCTTCTGTATGCATCATGTTCCTATCTTTCCATAATTTCAATCTTCATTGGAGAAGACTGAATCTGCTTTATAAGGGTAAGCTCAAGAAATTTCTCACCTTTATTTCTGGATGCATAATCCAATAACTGCCTTCGTTCTTCTTCAGAAATAGATGTGTCCCAAGGTTGGAGAAATAAACCATTTCTGGGTCTGCAGAGTGGTGTTGTTCCACGACCCGAGCTTGAGCGGCCTGGATTAGAACTAGAGGCTCCTGCTGAAAACATCTTTAAGGCTGGGGCAGCTTTCTCGGATTGCTCCCTGGTGAGCATATCAGTAAGACAGTTAAGATAACCTGACTTATAAATAATATCAAAATCAAAGTTACTAAGCCAGATAAACCATTTTAAAATTCTCTTGCTGTTTTCAGCCATTAAATTCTCATTCTTAAATATTCCAGGCATAATCTTAAGATTTGTTCTAATGATAAATCTAACAAGTTTTAAGAACAGAATAAAATGCTGTACTGTCTTTTTGACAGCCAAGATTTCTTTATGGCTGGACGGGTAATTACGTTCAACAACTTTGAATGAACCTGAACCATAGCCACAGATATTCTCCTTGCCGTCCAGAGCTTCAACAAGTACACCTCCCCAAGTATGGGAAGAAGCGTAGGTTTCAATAATTAATTGCCATGATCCTTGTGGCAAAGATAGAGGAGGCAGGTCTAATACTTTATCTTTGATCTTCTGTACTGCCATAGTCATTTCAGCTGACCATTTCGCTGGATTCTTCTTGAATTGTTGTTGCAGCAGGTGGATGTCAACGGCTTGCCCTCTGTTAAAAGGCCTGATGTACTTGAGACTCCCTAGGAATCTCTGCAGCTGGGTCTTATCCAGAATCTTGTCAGGAAACTCATTGAATACATTCAGGACATGCTTTTGCAGAATAACTTGCCCTTTCTGTATCTTGAATCCGAGGAATTCCATTTCGGTTTTCCCAATTTCCATTTTGCTTTCTGACAAAACTAATACATGCTTATAAATAAGCTCATAAAATGTCTGCAAGTGTTTGAGATGTTCTTGCAAGCTCTTTGAAGAAATTAGGATGTCATCAATGAATACCAACGCCCACTGCTTTTCTCTGAATATTTCCTCCATATGTTTCTGAAGCTCTGAAGGAGAATTGTTTATTCCAAACGGCAGGACTTTCCATTGATACTGACCATGGGGAACCACGAACGCCGTTTTATATCTATCTTCAGCCTTGATGCCTATCTGGTAGAATCCTGATTTCAAGTCGAATTTGCTGAAGATTGTGTAGCCTGTAATTCTTTGCAAGAGGCTGGATTTATCTGGAAGAGGATAGCGTACTTTTTGTAACACTACATTGAGAGGTTTGTAATTAACCACTAACCTCGGCTTTCGTCTTTTGACTTCTGAACGCTTGTTCACCACGAATTTTCTGCATGCCCATGGACTCTTTGAAGGCTCGATTAACCCTTTAGTTAAGAGATCTTTAATCTCTTTGGCACAAAATTCTCTTTCAGAGGGTGACATCAATCTAGCTGAAGCTTTCATAGGCTTTATTTTTTGCAGAGGATCAAAAGGAAGGGAGACAAAGTATTTTTCCCTTTTCCAGAAAGCATTCGGGCTTTCTGAGCAGCATTCTTTTACAAGCTTCTCAGTGATGCTGGCTAAGGCTTTGCTACCATGGATATCTGAGAATGCTTTGCATCTTTCCATCTTCAACAGCTGAGCACGGTTAGAGTTATGTTCTGGTTTTTGTACAATGGAATGGCATTTAGGAGTAGAATGAAAAGAAATTGGAAGTTGTACAGCTTGATTATTGATAATACAGGAGAACGTCATTTTCTTCATATCTACAGAGAATGGACTGACTCTAGAGAGAAATTCAGATCCTAATATACACTCTTCACTTATTTCATCAAATCTATACAAAGTTAGATGGTCTTTGGCTTCTTTAAACTGTACAGGGAATTTTCCAGACTTTGCTTTTAGAGGGACAAGGGTACCTTCAATTGCTGAGCCTTTGTCTGAAGTATTCTCTCAGTAAAACTGGGGAAGAGCCGAACCTTTTGCCAGGTTTACTTGGCATTCGGAGTCTATCATACAATCCAGAGAGTAAGGCTTGAACTCACTAGGATGGAACTGGACTTTGATAAATATTTTGGGTCCAGTAAGCATTCCTAGATTAGGGTCGGGAGAAGGTTCTCTTACCCTTGTACTTTCTGTTTCCATTGCTCTGTTGTAATGCTTACTTAACTCTTCATCAGAAGATTGATCCCTTTCAATCTGTATGACCTTGATCATATTTTTCAGTTCTTCAATTTCTGCTGCCAGGCTCTTCAGCTGCTGCTGTTTTTCTCTGACTTGCAGTCGTAGCATCTGTTCTTTATCCATCCTGTAACTTTGTCTGTTTTCATGACCATCAGGATAGCCTTTATACAGTTCTATAGGATTGTATATAGCAGGGGAGACAGTGCTTACCTTGCTTTTACCTTTATCATGCTCAAGTTGCTTGAGCAACTGCCTTTTTTCTTCTTTCAATGATGCTCGTAACAGATATTCAAAAGCAGGTGTTTCTGCTAGCTGCATGTCTATGGCTGCAATCCTTTTTTCTATGTTCTGAGTCTTATTCAGCGAGAACATATACAAGGAAAAATCAAATTCTAGGGGCTCAAACCCTCCCAAATTTGGTGCTGAATCGGAATCGGAAGATGAAGAGGAAGGATCAAATTTTTGAAGAGCAGCTGGTTCTGGATCAGACTCTGAGTCTGAGGATGCGCTGGATGCATCTGATGGTAAATACAAAACTTCACCAGAAGGTGATTCATCATCTGATGGTAGATCCCACCATCGAGGATCTAGTTGCTCGCAAAAAGCAGCTAGTCTAGGCTTAGACTTTTTCTTTGGACATTTGTTTGTCCAATGTCCCTTTGAACCACAGATAAAACAGCTTTCTTTGTCATTCTTTTCTGATCTTTCCACGCTATTTGGGAGAGGGCGTACCAATTCAAGTGTTGATTGTGTAAGGAGGGCACAGTATTGTGGATCCCAAGGCGAGGAGGCGTGACTATCTAGGCCGTTGTTGGTGTATCTCTCTCATTGTGACAAGGGGAAGCTACTACAAAGATATTTAAGTCAGCTACAGGAATTCGCTAAGCCATTCACGACCCAGTCTTCCACTATAATCTTGCTGCTATACAATGCTATTATTTATGAATTGAGGAAGGGCGTATTCAAAGTCTAGATAGAGCTGAAAGGGACGAAATGACCCTATCCATATCTCAACTAGATCGTGAATCAAACGAAGCATTTCCAGCCTCAAGGATATTGTTGATCACCACAAAACTTCAGGTTAGACTTGATATTTGATATCATATCTATGTTAAAAGAGGGGACTATCAGAGCCCTTTGCATTGTTAAAAATATCGTATTTGTGACGATAATAACTAATGGGTAAATTTTTGGTAACTTCTGAGTTGGTTTACCAAGATTTATGTCGGTTTGTATGATGACTTGGTATATGGGTAAATTTCAAATGTTTAATTTCTCAAACAAAGCATTGGTCACGTGATTGCACAAACCCCCAATTACGTGACCAATGCTTTCATATCAGCGATTTCAATGACATTTCAACGATTTCATGCTCATATCTCTATCACACAAAGACATTTCAGCGATTTCATCCACAACTTTCCACCTTCCTTTGACTATATCACATTGCCTCTAAATTTAAACAAACACATGATATAGTGATGTAAAAACAAATACATTAAGTTCAACGAACATAGAACAATGCATGCCTCCAAATCAACCTTCTCCTCGTCCATTCTACCTCTACCTTTTCACCTGCACACAAGGATATTTCAGCAATGCCAATAGTGCTCTTCCACCTTCCTTTACCCTTTTGTACTCAATAAATAAAGAAATGACAAATAATTTAATGACTTTAACTGTAACAAACACAAAGAAAACCATGCATACCTCCTTCCTTGGCCTTCCAATTCACCCATGGTAATGTGCAAATTGCAACCTACATCATCTCCAAAACTCACAATATGGGTGGTTAGGACATGCCTTAATTACCCCACTGATTGAACCTAACAAAAAACAAACCAGAAAATAGTAAATTCAGACCATAAAATCTTATTAGAAATATTTAAAAGACACCAAAAATATCATGAGAATGATTTAACAAATACAAAATATATTATGAGTAATATTTTGCAAAAGCAAGTATTTCCTATGCGACCAAAAATTGTAAGCACTAAATAAGGAAAGAGGGAGGAGAACCATTGTATATGAGGAAAAAGCTTGTACCAAAAAAGAACTCACACTTTGCCTAGGCACGGTTCTACACAACCCTATGTCTCTCTCACATTGAATTTTTAGAAGCTTCATTGGTGCACCTCCAACTTTGGTTCTTCTACCTTTACCCACATGGCATTGCATGAAACACATATCGAACCATACATACCTCCTCTTGAGTCTTCACCTCCACCAAAAGAACCAATGAACTTTGCACCAACCATAGGACCTTCCTTTACTTCTGAACAATTGATCCCAACAATAAAAAAAACCAAAATATATTAAATGGAGACCAGAAAATATCATGAGAAACATTAAGCAAAACTTGAAAGATATTACAAGAAAACTTTCACTAGGAACAAAAATCTTATGAGTAATCATATCCAAAACTAAGTATATTTACTAGACTAAGTCTCATCAATCCCTCTTTGCTAAGAAAAAATTGTACCTAATTTCTATTTGAAGCATAGTTTTAAAAATCGGCCGAACCGATTTCGGAATCGGCTGATTCACCAATTTGAGGGCGAACCGAGTCGAATCAGACAAAAAATCTGTTCGATTGACTGGTTCGGTACTGAACCGGCCAATTCGGTACCAAACCGGACGGTTCAGTATCGAATCAGTCTAATCGGTCTGTAATGTCCTCTTCCAATTAGGCCTTCAAGCCCAAAACCGCTAACCTATGTGATTCCTGTGGGTTCGAGCGGTTACTGACAACTAGGGAATCAGCTGAGGACTGATGCCATCCATTGAAGATCTAGGGCATCATCATTTGGTCAAAAAGGGCCACCAGGGCCAAAGGCCACCTTCGTGCATGCCATCCAAGCATTATTTAATGATGCATGCACTCTTTAAGTCTCCATCCGCATGCATGCAAGTCAAAGGAAAATTAGAAGATAAAGTGACCTAATTAGGTCAAAGATTAGGTTTTGCGCAGTTGAACTTTATAAATAGAGGATAAAGCGAGAGGAGACTTCACTTTTGGATTGTGATTATTTTGGGAGCTCTTGGATAGCAGCACAGCAGTTGGGGTTGGAGACGGAGTCTTCAGCTAACAGGATTTCGACAGTGAAACATCTGCCCTAGTCTTATCCAGGGTAAGCCATACTGGTTCACCACTTGTTCTTCATTCATTCATCAGTTATCTAGCATATGGTATAGATCGTTGTAGGGACACGTGTGCAGCCGTAAAGGGGGGGTTTTCAGCCGAAAAGCCCTAATCAGCTGTGGGGCCTTCAGATCTCAGTTTCCTTCCGAAACTCAGGCACCATTCTCATCATCAGCATCATACTCCGGTACCTGGTGATTATCAAACTTATTCGTGCTCATCCAGAACAGTTATCAACAGTTTCGGGATTCCAGGGGCGTGAGCAGCTGTCTCTCAAAAGCAAGTCGCTATCATACCCAAAGGACTCAGAAATTACTCTTGTATCAGGCATTCTCTCCGGCACGGAAGGGCTATCAGCCCCGCAAATCCGCAACTCCATCGGACACCTCCTTCCTTGAGGGCGTCATCCTTTTCTGACTGGGCATCTTGCTGCTGGGGGTTCACCGTAAGCAAAGGAGATCAGTTCATCTCCGATCCAGCTCTCAGTGCTTGCATACTTTCTCCGAAGCAGTCCAGCCAGCTTATCAGTGGTAAGTGTTCATTCTATCTCACAAACCCTAACCCTAATTTTTCCTATAAAATAGGGATTTTTGCATGGCAGTTTGCATGCCCAGTTGTATCAGCCTTTTTGCTTAGAAATAGAAAATATCGGGATTTGGGATATTACAGTGGTATCAGAGCTGTTCTCTTGGCCAGCTGTGGGCTTAAGAGATGAAAAGTAAATGAACACAGAAAGAGATCCTTTTGTAACCTATAGGAGGAGGAAGAGTAGATACACAGAAGAATTTGGAGATATCCAACTAGAAGATACCAATTCAAACATGGAACAAACAGGTATACATTCAGATAGGGGAAAAGGAACGAGAGAAGAGGAGGATCGGATGGAGTTTCATAGCTTGGTCTCTGCATTGCAAGACTTAGCCAAAGGACAAAAAGAAGTCCTCAATGCAATCAACAGACTATCAGCGAAACCGGAAACAGGTATCAACAGTACACCTCCCTCACCGATAGATCGAGGATCTTCAAGCAGCAGTGGAAAGATGGTGTACACTAACATCTAGAACACTCCGCACATATACAGCAGACCTACTATCAGGCCTACCATGCCTCACTTCTTGGCAGATACAGTAGGGGGCCCGGTCATGCAGGTAGAACCTAGCGAGCCTTTTAGGGCTTATTTGCAGGAGTACAGAGACTTAGGGGATGAGTTTCATGCTGCCATGTCTTTCTCAAACTTCTGCAACATGAAGAGTAGGAACAGGCCCAGAAATTTCAACAAAGGTTTCAATCACAACTATGAGCTGCAGAAGACCTTGGGCAGGTTAACCATCCCAAACTTTGATGGGACTCGCGGAGGATCAGCGAGAACATGGGTCCAAAAGTTGGATACCTATTTCCAACTCAACCCCATGACAGAGACAGACGCCATTAAGTTGGCTACACTTCACCTGGACGGAGAAGCTCACGAATGGTGGTACCACGGATTGGTGACATTGGGTCACAACACCATACATTCTTACGGTGAGTTCACTCAGAAACTCATAGAGAGGTTTGATAGGAAAGATCCAGAGATCCATTTCAGGGAGTTGGCTCAACTCAAGCAAACTGGTAGTGCAGAAGCTTTCATTTCCGAATTTCAGAGGCTAGCCGTTATGGTAACAGATGTGTCAGAGAGCAGATTGACTATGTTATTCACTGAGGCCCTCATAGAGCAACTACGTGGATGGGTGAAAGCCTACAAACCCCTCACTCTGCAGGATGCTATTAGCAGGGCAAGGGATCTTCAGGATTCAGTGCCCAAAAACAAATTTCCACTGAAAACCAATTTTCCTGTTAGGGACAAGGACAGGAAACCTTTCCAGCAAGATGTGCCCAAGAAAACTTGGTTAGATGAGGACACTAGGAAAGACTTGAGAAGGAAGAAGCTATGCTTCACCTGTCAGGAACCATGGGTACCAGGACACAGGTGTGCAGGGAAGTCGAAGGCCCACTACATTGAGGTGTATTCAGACAGTGATGAGGACGACGACGAGCAGGAGGCCATAGAAGAGGATTCACACTAGGGTGATACACCAGAGGGAGTCATTGCTACATTATCTGGAGTACCAAGATTCCATACTCTCAGGGTTAGGGGAGTAGTACAGGGTCACAGAGTGGGAGTATTGATTGATGGGGGAGCCACCCACAATTTCATTGACTCCGCTTGGGTAGCCAAGAGAGGTATTTAGACCGAGAAGTTCGAGGGATTCACTGTAGTAGTAGCCGGGAACTCCAGCATGGAGTGCAACTACTGGATCCCAAAATTGAATGTTGCCTTAGGTAACTATCAGATGACAGACTCTTTCTATGTAGTGGATGTAGCAGATACTCATGTAGTATTGGGTGTTCAGTGGCTTTATTCTATAGGGAAATACACTACAGACTACAGGGCAATGGAAATGGAGTTCCAGGGGCCAGATGGCAAAAGAGTAGTTTTGAGGGGCATGAACACTTATCCCCCAAAACCGGTCTCATCACAGAGAATGGAGGCAGTGCTCCGATAGGATGATATAGAATGGGCTGCAGAATGTTTTGTCACCTTCAGGAAACCCCCAGAGACCAGCACACAACACCCAACTGACATTCAAGCCTTGCTACAGAAACACGAAAAGGTTTTTCGGGACCTTCCATCAGGTAGACCACCAGACCGAGGTTTTGAACACATCATCGAGCTAGAGG
>LPNX010985864.1:0-45437 GCA_001517045.1 Pseudotsuga menziesii
AAGTGGGAAGATCCCCACAAAAGAGCAAGGCCAAAATCAGCCAAGACCAAGTGGGAAGATCCCCACAAAAGAGCAACCCCAAAATCCAAGACCAAGTGGGAATATCCCCACAAAAGAGCAACGCCAAAATTGGCCAATACCAAGTGGGAAGATCCCCACAAAAGAGCAACACCAAAATCCAAGACCAAGTGGGAAGATCCCCACAAAAGAGCAACGCCAAAAACCAAGACCAAGTGGGAAGATCCCCACAAAAGAGCAATGCCAAAAAAAAACCCTTAGGAATTTCGCACTTCTTAACCAAGAGATAAGTGCGAGACTCAGTGTGTGAGATAATGAACCTAGCCGTACATCTATTTATATGAAAAATGAACCTAGCCTTTCCATTTTAATGTGTGTGGGATAATGTCTTAAGCGTCGCTTTCCATTTTAAATAATAAACCAATTACGACAAATTATTAAATGATTGATAAAACATTAGTAAATTATTAAATGATTGAAGCGTAGTCGCTTAAGCGACGCTTAGAGGAGGATAGCCGTCGCTTAAGCGACGCTTAGGAGGATAGCCGTCGCTTAAGCGACGCTTAGGAGGATAGCCGTCGCTTAAGTGACGCTTGCAAGCCTAGCCGTCGCTTAAGCGACACTAATCACCATCATTACAAAAAAAAAAATTTATCTTCCTGATTTTTGGCACTGTTAAAATAAAAAATCCGCGCGCCGTCGGAAAAAACCGTTGGATTTTGGATCGAAATCTAGTAGTGGAGAGACATTTTGAAGTTATTACTTTTAATCACATTCCACGAAACCAAAATTCATTAACTGATGCATATGCTAATTATATTTTGGACTGGCATCTCACACACATTCCATAAAATATACAGCAAATACATAAGAAACATTTGTAAATAAACTGACAACCAAACACAAATATATATATATATATATATATATGTAAATATCTGTTCATACATAGGATAGGTCAAGTCTGATCCGTAGATCCCGTCATGTACAAAATATATAAAAAGTGGATCAACATCCATCAAAATGCCCTAGCACTAATACTGCACTCCATGGCCACTGGTACCTCCTTGGTCCCCATGATCTCTATGCCCCCTGGCTTCCTCATCTTCCTCAGCTTCGGCAGCCTCCACTGCATCTCTATATACACATACTGCTCTGGCTACCCATCTGAAAAGACATAGCCAGGCCGGTGGAACTCCAACTATGGACTCCTGCATAGCTACAGGGAGATGCTCTATCCATATCGTAGGTACTCGCTCGGTCAGCCTGCCTAGCTTTGCCTTGAGTACCATGATCAATCCTGGGTCTCCCCCTGCAACAGGATGTACGAAGGTATGTGGGTGCCCTACAGGGTGGACCGGTCCAATATCTACATTTTGATACATTAAGAGGGTTTAGACTTGTGCATATGTATATATCCTATCATTTGAAAATCCATAAAAATTTGATAATGATAAAAAATAAAAAATGACTTACCCATCTCTCCCCATGCTCCTCCTGGAGGGAGGACTAGGTCAGGATCACCTCGAAAATCTAGCCCAGCGTATGGAAACTGCTCCAACGCCGGCACCTGTCGTTCCCACCATGAATAGAAATCATTGTCATACATGCTATGTACTACATATCCTCCTCCTTGATGGAGGAAGATATCTCCCCACCGGCTCAGCCTCGGCTGCCGTGGATGATGGACCTGTAAGGGTATCGCAGGACTCATAGCTGGCACCCTCTCAAAGAAGAACGCTACCAATATACTAGCATAGCTAAAGTTCTTCCGTCTCCCCCTCCTACAGTCGGACAATTGCCTCCTCATGATGGGGGAAATCCCTGTACACCAATCAAAGAGTGTGCCTCTAAAGCTGTCCACCGCCACTCTCATCTGAGTCCTGGTGGCCATGTGTAATCCTGCCGATCCTGAAAGTCTCACTATAGTACTGGCTAGTACCTGTAATGTAAGATCCTGAATATCTACTATGAGAACACTGCTGCCTTTCTTTTGAGTACCCGTCCTACAGAATACATCGACATAGTTCTGGACACTCAAGGGGTCCCCACCCCTACCAGTGCCCTCCAAGTTCACTAGTGGTCCCCGATGTGATAACCCGGTTATGAAGTAGATGTCCTGTGTGGTAAGCTCCAAAGTCTCACCCTGGATATTGAACATCCCTAGGTCATGGTCCCAGTAATGGACTAAGAACTCTAATATGCTGACATTGGACCGCATAGGTGATGTGCAAAAGAACTTGAGCAGCCCACTATTCCGCAATTCTTGGATGGTAGGCGGGTTTTGGAGAGCCGCTTGGTCCATCATCTCATGTTCCCTCTCCCTCCACTCCAGCACCATGTTTTCCCTGACAAATAAACATAGTTTAATTCAGTATTTCACCATAAAAATTTAAAAATTTTGACCATTTTTAAATCTTTTATCCTTTGCGCAGCATGCGCGACTGTCCATTAGGACAAGTCGCGAGTCATTCGCGACTTTCCTATGCAGCAACTCGCGAGTCATTCGCAACTTTCCTATGCAGCAACTCGCACATGAAACACGTATTCGCAGCTTTCATGTGTAGCAACCCGCGAATACATTTTATCATTTTTTATGTTGATGAAATCAACTGAATTGACCATCAATTTTAAAATTTGTTTGGATGAAAATGAAGAGCTCAGGGTGTAGATTTACCTGTAACTGACGGATCTGAATTCTGACGGTCCAATTGTCCACGGAAAGTGATCAAAGATAGAGGGTAAACTTTCCTTTTTTGGTTCAAAAGTGCAAATGGTAAGAAATGATTTGATTTTCAAACTATTAATAGAAATAAATTTTCCTAAAGTGGGTCTTTTTATATAGTTTGAAATGACAATTGATTAATATCACCTTTTTTGCGCCTTGGAACAGGTTTACCAACTTTTACAAAGTGTTGATGCTTCTATAGGGTGGTTTTTGCTCTTTCCAACACATGTTGGCATTTTATCACTCCACATTAACCTTAGTACTCAACATTTTTGCCGCGGACTATGGTATTTTAAGCCATTAGTCCCTTGTCTCTACCATTGTTCTTCTGTGGCTAGGATCCCTTTTCATGAGTATCATTCTTATATGCCATTGCCATCCCTTGATACTCATTTTCGTCACTGTTTCAGGCCCAGGGGTTTCCTCATAGCTACTTTTCACGCCAAATAGAGCTTCTTATGCATCTCTCTTTACAAGCTATCCCTTTATAGGACTCCCCGCACTTATGGAGTTTCTTTAGGCCCAGGTCTGACTCCTTCAAAACAGACTTGACTGCCGAGTTATCTCGTCCGTTCAACCTTGTTAAGAATATGTGAACGGGCATCCGCATTGGTGTTAGGTTATCTCTTTCTCGGACCATGTGGAATAATACAAGAAAGGATCACTCTCTTTTCTTTGGAATTGAGAAGAGTATTCTCAGGTATAGGTTTATCACTTTTTCGGACCTGAGGGACTAAACTTACGGAAAAGGAACACTCGTTTTGAGCTTACTTTTTCTTTTTAGTGCTCTGGACCCAAACATGAAAAATATTCCGAGTGTACTTTGTGTCTTTGTCATGCTCGTTAAACACTCAAGAACAAAGCAATGAGTTTATTGTTGTAAGACCCATTTCTCGTAACCAAATGGATCTTTCCGAGTGATCTTGCTTTCCTTCACACTCGTAAAACTCAAGCTATTTTATGCTGTTATGGAAGGAGCGTTGGGTAGGTGGTAATTTAACCTTTTTCGGACCTTCCCGACTAAGTAAGAAAAAGGTTCACCTTTTCTTCTTCGAAAGTTAAGAGAGTTCTTTTGTGGTTTGTTTTATACTTTTTCGGCCTCAAGAGACTAAATTGGACGAAAAAGGACCCCCCTAGAGTCTTCTTTGGCATTTTCAGACTCTCTAAATGTGAAAATACTGCATGAGCATGTACTAGTTCGGGCTCATTAAATCCATGGATCAGTGTATCAAGCATTATTTTCCCATCTCTTCAAGCTTGTTAAAAAATGAAGAGGGAACCGAGTTTACTTTCCTGGACTCGTTAAAACTTAACAGGGAAGGTAAGGAAGAATTTTTCTCTTGTTTTCAGTAATGGCAGCATGTCATCCTTGAACATAGCACTCCTTGCTTTTCGATATCCATGTTTCAGTATACACTTGTGTTCAGCTATCACTTTGATTTTTGACTCCTCCTCTTGTTCATTATACCTGGGGAATCTGCTCATGTCTCCTACATGACAGATAAGTCTAGTTGTTCTATCTATCTGTTGTATGCTGCCTTGGGTCATCTCTGTTTCGTGCTCACTATTCAAGGATTATACCTAATGTCTGATCTATCACCTGATCCCATCACTGTTATATCTGCTATCCAGTTACTTGTGTCTCCCTTCTTTGACCCAGTTCCTAGTCACTCTTGTGATCCGTTGGAGGATCTATTGCCTTCCTTATCACAGTATGGTTCCGTTTCAGCATCTCCTGATGATGACGACCTAGAGTTTTGACGATAGTACCTCTGGATTCACTTTCATCATTGGTGAACTCCTTTGCTTTAGTTGTCAATTATCATCTATTGGTTGACAAACTGTTGAATCCTTTCCATGTTCGACTTCAGCTTACCCTTATTCACATGGCTTGGATTGTACCAGTTCCTTGGGATCTTTTATGAAGACCTTAGTTCCTCACTCCTGAACTAAGTTGCGCAAGACTATGTTCCATTTCTATATCCGACTTCCAGATCTTTGAAGACTCATCATTATTGTATTGTGGCTTTGCTCCACCTTTGTAAATACATGGTTTTACCCGTATCATATGATGTACTCAAATATTGTAAAGGAGCTAGTGTTCCAGTAAATTGAATATAGCATCCTCAGATATAACTTTGTATATGACATTACTATGTATTTATTTCAGGTACTCCTTCTGCTCCACTGGATTTCTGAGTTTCTCCTGAGTTAAATATTATAATGTATTTCGGCCATCGTTCCCCTCTGACCTCACACATTAGGGGGCATCTGTTATACACCTGAATGGCACCTCTCCGTCCGAGTGCTGATATCCCTCATGTCGGCACACAAAAGGACACTTATGGATTGAGGTTTCCCATATTCACTATACCTTGGCTTATGATGAAGTACATTCCCTATACACCCAGCTGATTACTTTACCAATTTTGCCATGTTGAGTTGTATTCGCGACTCTCTATATTGACAACTCGCGCATCATTTGTGAGTCTCCTATACAGCAAGTTGTGAATCCTTGTATTCGCGGGTTGCTCTTCTATATAGTCATGAATCATTCACGGGTTTCTCTACTACAGACCCGCGAATGGTTTCCTCAACATTAAAACATAAAACCACGCGCTAATGGAAGATTAGTTTACTCATTTAACTTAATCTTCTTAACTGCCACAACCTCCCTAACCTTCGAGAACTACCTCATTTCATCCATATAAATAGAGGCCTTGGGGAGGGTGTTGGGGAATCATACATGGAGAGCAAAGTTATGCTGGTGGATTGTCTACAAAAATATTTGGAGCAGAGAAACTCAGAGTCCTTTGGTGACAGAGCAGTCCTTGTTCAGACATTGGGTTGTAACCTAAACTCTTTCTATTATTGTTAATAAAGATATTACTTCTTCCATATGTGTTTCATATTTTGTGGATTGGTAAATGTTTACATTTCAATATAATATATGATTTGCCTAACCTAAATCTATATATATGAATCATCTTATATCTGGAAGAGTGTTTATTAACAGGTGAAGGAGGAACTATCCTGGAGACTTTGGAAGTGGATCAGAGAGGGAGAATATAGCAAGGATCAACCTTCGTTTAATACAAGTAAGTCCTTCTACTTTCCTATTTCCTATTCTGTGCTTTTAGAGTCAAACTGTCTGCAAGTTATGAGTATGTTGGTAACCCCCCAGACCTAGGTTATTAGGTGAATTATCCTGTACAACAGTTTACAATAAGAAAAATTTCCCCAAGGGAAAATGAATGTCATATTTTGTTGTTCTGACAAGAGAATCTCAATCTGATTATAGCCAGAGAAGACATCCATAAAGGAAAAAATAATGCTTCCGGCACAGTTATCAATTATTTGATCGATATAAGGAGTGGGAAAGATGTCCTTTGGACAAGCTCAATTCAAATCCCTAAAATCGATACAAACCCCAATAGTACCCTATTTTTTGTTCACGGGGACTATGTTGGACACCCATTTAGTTAACGATATGGGGTAATCGAAACCGACTTTGAGAAGTTTCTCAACTTCTTCTTTAATAGTGGCTTCTTTTCTTGGATGGACCTGTCATAGTTTCTGACAGATGAGCTTGGCATCAGGGTAAGTTTTGATTTCATTAACAACAATAGAGGGATCAATCCCTGGCATTTATTCATATGTCCATGTAAAGACATCTCTAAATTCCTTAAAAAGGTTCGTGTATGTTTTAACCTCTTTAGGTGAAGAGTTATGTCTGATGAAAATGTTTTCTGAAACACCAAGTTTCACTGATATGTCTACAGGCATAGTTTTAGTAATGTTTCATAAGTTTCCCTCAGAATTGAAACTACGAGTGAGGATCAAATACTGAGGGTTGGGGACTGTATGAGATGAAACCATAGAGGTGAAGTGGTCTTCTACCATATGGCAAGGGGGAAGGAAAGAATATCTGTGGTGATAATCATCCCAAGGCATCTCGTCTAACAACATAACTTCCATAATAGATTCGTCTGTAGGAAGTGTGTGTGAAAGATAATCTAGAGATGGGGAGGGTTGTTGAGACAATATGGCATCTGATAGCGATCTGAGGCCACCAATAAGTGGTCATTGGTGGGGGAATCACTGGTATCTTGGATTGTGTTGTAAACTTCCTCGGAAGGGGAAAAGGATGTTGATTCATCAGCAATTGCTTTTCCTTTGTCTATATGAGAGGTATAAATCATGTTAATAGATGCAGTTTGTGAAGAAGTAGGAGGATCATATGAGGGAAAAAATTCCATTAGTGAATAATATTTGGTAAGACCTACTCTAATGTCCTTATACTGTGGGGTATTTAGGAGCAGAATGCTATTTTCATCATTTGTAATGGCACTAGGTGTGATGAAATATAACTGATCAACAATAACAATATTTCCTTGCAATGGGAACTGGACGATCCAAAAAATGGTCAATGCTATAGCTTGCATAGCATAAAACTAGTTATGACCTAGGACTAAGTTGTAATCCAAAGGAGTGTTGATGACTTCAATATGAATGGAGACTGGCTTTCCTCCCAGTTCAACATGGATGGTAGGTAGTAATCCATAGGGTTGAAAGCCGCGACCATCAAAAGCCTTAAGAATGGCAGTTGAATGGTTGATTTCCAGAGATCCAATGGCTCTCCAACAAGATAAAGACATAACTGATGTAGAGGCACCCTCATCCAAAACGGTACGACATATAGTATGTCCAGCAATCTTGGTGGTGATCTGGAAAGCTAACTGATGTGAGAGTCTTGTCTTGAAATCATCCAGTTTGAAAGTGATTATATTACTATTCTCAGGATTCGTAGCTCCAAGGGCAGCAAGCAAGTGTTTCCTTTGAGTTGGACAGGTTTGAAGTACCTCTAAATACGACATAGTGCAGGGTTCCTGGGCCAAATCTTCAACAATATTATAATATTTGGTGGCACGAGCATTAGGATTGATTATAGAATTACGTAGAGTTCCCTTTGGTCGACGAAAAATTGCTTCTGGTATAGGTTTTTCAATATGAAGACCATTATTAGGAGGAGGTGTGGAAGTTGAGGGTTTTTCAGATGGAATATCATCAGGTTTATTTTCCAGAGGAGGGTCATAACTGTGTGCTCTTGTATTTAAATTAACCGTTTCACTAGACATCATGTGAACTTCATCGGTACAGGAAGAATTTTCGTTTAAGGACTTTTGATCAATTAACTGTTGTTGGGAAGGGAAAGGATCTTTCAAGACAACTGGGGTGGGTAAATTTTTCAAAAACTTACTAAATTCATCATGATGAGGACATTCTTTTGTAAAATGGTCACCTCCATAGATTAAAAAAGGAAATTTTACCTTTCGCTTACCTTTTGAATCAACATCCGAGTTCTATTTTTTGTTTCCTTCCTGTTGATTATCAGGTTTTTTGGATTTATTTTTTCTTTTATTATTTCTACTGGAAGATTCATTTAATTGGATCATGTTTACTTCAGTGGAAGCAATAGGAGAGGATGCAGGTTTGGTATATGGTGTTGGTTGATTCGATGGAGTGGCAGCTTGGTTTTGTTTCTTGGAAGGTTTTTTCGTCGTTTGCATTTGAACTAAACCAAGTATGCCATCAATAGGTGGTTCAGTTGCAGGTCTTGATGGATTAGTTTTAGGTTGAGGAGAATGGGGAATCATGTCATACAGAGTACCTGACTAGGAGTAAACCAAGTCTAGGTATTGAGTGCGGCTAATATCTTGTTCCTTCGTAACAACGCCTCCCATGGAAACATCTCTAGAAATAGGTGGAAGTAACGACTTTGTAAACTAATCAACGACCAAATGATCAAGAATGGGGGCCTTAATTAACCTTCATCTTCGTCTCCATTCATGGATATGATCAGAGATGTGAGTTGATGTGGTTTGCTTAAGCGAATTCAAAAGGTCTATACCTGTTTCATATCAGATTGGCAATTGAAAGTGTGTTAAAAATGCCATTGCTAAGGAATTGAAGTCCCAAAAAGAGTGTTGTGGTAAATCAATGTACCACTTTGTGGCAATACCAGTGAGGGTTCTTTGAAAAATCCTTAGACGGATTGAACCATCCATCAAAGAATTGGATGAACACCATAAGTGAAATGTCATCACATGATTTTTTTGATCTTCACCAGGTTTACCATCAAACTTGGGTATATCTGAAGGTAGCTTTACAGGAATGGCAGGCCAATAGGGGTCATGATGGATCGATTCATTTATTATTCTTGACAAATCTGGTAAATCTAAAGTGGCCAGAAATGGTAGTTGTTGATTTGGTTGCGGATATTGGTAGTACTGATATGGAATTTACTGACTAGTAGGACCATATG
This sequence comes from Pseudotsuga menziesii, assembly GCA_001517045.1. NCBI lineage: Eukaryota > Viridiplantae > Streptophyta > Pinopsida > Pinales > Pinaceae > Pseudotsuga > Pseudotsuga menziesii. The sequence goes on from LPNX010985864.1 coordinate 9,072, forward strand.
CTGATTGATAGATGGGTATGGATGATGCCCCCAAATTTTGTTGAAAATATTGTTGATTTCCATAATTTCCATAGGGAGGTGGGCCACCCAAGGGAGGGGGTCCTCTGGAAGGTGGCAGTGGTGGTGTTGGTGGTGGTCCTCTAGGAGGTGGTGTTGGTCCTCAGGGCAGTGGTCCTCCACCTCCAGGCAGTGGTGGTGGGCCTCCAGGTGGTGGTCCTCCAACCAGGTCCTCCAGGTCCAAGTGATGCTCCTCCAAGGGGGGGGGGCACCATATCCTCCAACAGTATTAACAAAAGCTCCTCCAATTGACAGAACGTTGGACCAATTAGGTTGTCCCTAAGGTATAAAATCATTTCCATGGTAAGACATTCCAAGGTAAATAACTATTGGCGATGGTTGTTGATAAACTTGATTGACTGTAGGTGGCTGAGTTCTTGGATAAGTATATTCCCAAGAAGCTGGATTATTAACAGGTTGCACCCCTAAGGGTTGGCCTGAACTAGATCGGGGGGAGGGGACAACATTGTTATTAGTAGGAGGGATGATTACTGCAGGTTGTGCTACAACTGCAACTTGTCCTAAACTAGCAATAATTCCACTAACAGATGACATAACTTGCATCGGGGGTTTCCCCAGCGTTAGAATGTGCTGACATAACTTAATTTGTGGATTTCCCACCAACCATAACTAGTATGGAAGGCCTAGAAATGGGGTCAGGATGCGAGACTGTAGGATTGTCATTTAGACCTGGATTACCTTGAAATGGAATTTTTTCAATAGGTCCTAACAGTTGAGCTAGTGAACGATATCCTTCAGGCCATGGGCTAAGAGAAGTATCACCATAGGTTGGACGACCTTCAAAAGAAGGCTTAATTTCAGCTACATGCCAAGGATCTGTATTATGGGGAAACCGTGCCGGCATAGTTTCATAACAAGACCCATGTGGAGGAATGATTCTTTCTACTCTCTCTAAAAAGTTATGAGCTCGATCAAGAGATGCATTAATTCTTCTGTGTTCCTCCTCTCCCAAAGGAGGATTCCCTTGTGAAGGTCTAATAGCCCCGAATTTAGAAATATCTTGGCCCATAGAAGTCCTCCAAAAAGGAGCATCCAGACCATAATCTAGTGAGGTAGGACTATCAAAATGGCCTTCCAACGGTGGATGCATAGAAACATTAGATGCAAGAGGGAGTTGAACCAAAGGATTCATAAAAATAGTGAATTCTTCTCTGATTTCACTAGCTAGGGTAGTCCCTACAAGAACATTAGTAGAATCCGGTTGTTCCATAGTTACCCCTTCCTATCCTTCCACAGTAGGAGGAGAGTCAGGAGATAAACCCTGCAATCTATGATATTGACGTCTCGCAAGTTGCTTAGCCATGGCTGTGGCCGACGTTACCTAATCTAGGTCAAAAAAGGAGGAAAGAACACAAAAAAAACCTATGTAGAGATAAAGGTCACAAGCAGACTTAAATGATAGGATGGGTTCAAAATAGTCAGTCTCTCATTAGGATTTTCAAGTAGGTGCAACTCACGATATACCTCAAGGGTACGTCCATAGTAGTCTCCCTAAATGTTGTTTTCAGTGTATTGCTCCACACAAGATGTCCAAAGGGATTTTCTCAGATGGTCAGGGTGTCCTAGTGGGGTCTCCCGATATACACAAGGTACGTGGGAGCTCAAATAGGTATTAGTGTTGTCTAATGCACAACTGTTCACAAGGGGCCTTCCGATATACAATCAAGTACGTGAAGTACCTTTCTATACACCTCAAGGGTATGTGAAAGGTTGTTCGATATACCGATGGTACATGGAAGAACCGCGTGAGTTCTGAGTTGTAGTGCAGACAAATAATGATAGATCCTACACTTAACGATGCCCAAACACATCACTAACCTATCACTCAAGTTTATATACAATTTTAGACCTAAAACTACTGTTAATTTTATTTGGATGATTAGGTGAATGTTTGTGGAATGTTATCTCCAATAATGAAAATTAATCTAGATTTAGATGCACTCTTTTACTTCAATGAGAACTAATTATGGTAACAAAGGAACCTTTTTCTTTTCTTTTTAACAATATACCATAAGAAAGTTGTTTTCAACAAAAAAACAAGATCCAATAAAGAAATGCAAAGGAAGTCCTTTCAAAACACAAAAACTCTTTCAAACAAGCAGTCTAAAGTTTCTGAAAATGACAGAGAGAAAACTAAGCCTCTAATGTGCATGAAAAGCTAATTTTTGCTACAATGTCAAAAAGACTTATTTTCCTGAATCACTCATGCAAATGAAAAAACAAAAAAATTTCGCAAGCATAAACAAGAGAAAAATAAAATGATTCTTTTTGTATTTTTCTAGAAAATATGAGGCACACAAAGTAGTCTTTTCTACAAAAGAAACTAATCTTCTAGGAAGAGGCTATAGGCTTTCTTTTCAAAAGGAAATTTTCAGATACTTCACTAAAAAACCAATATCAAACTATGCTTCCAATTTTGTTTATGACAATGCAAAAGATAGAAATTTTTGGATCTAATCTCAAACAGAGAATCAGACTCACAAAAAATAGTAAATCAGACAGTAAGCAATCAAGCAGACCAAACTGAAAAGTCTCAGAGGATAGAAAAATTCCAATTTTTTGAACAAAAAATTTGTAAACAAGCAGTGTTGAAGACCTACCTCGGCGCGCTGAAGGACACTACACTAGAGTGTCCTAGACTGCTACGATGCTCCTAGACTTAAGCAAAAAGGTGTCGTCGATGCTTAAGCAAGAGAAAAGGTGGTGTTGATGCTTTGGTTGAGAGGAAAAAATGTGGCATAGGGTAAACCGATGCTCTGTTAGCCAAAGGAAACAACGTCGTAGAGTAGTGGACTAAGAAGACTAAAAACCTTCAGGAGAAACCAGAAAGACTAAGCTGACTGAAAAAGTGCAAATTTTTTTTTACTCAGAATAGAGGCATAAGATGGATAACTCATCTTGTTAACTGAAACAACTGAAAGGAGAGAGAAATAACCTTCATATATGGAATGGTTACCAAAGTTTGTAGATTTGACTGGATCTACTCCAGATCTGACTGGATTAGGCTAGATCCCCAGCGGAGTCGCCAATTTTGTTAGTAGGAATTCTCAACTAGTTCGGACACTACTTGTTCCTCTGCAATGTAAGACACAACTACAGAACAAAAAGACACAACATATCCTTCCCTTGAATAATTAAATCAATTAACGTAAAACACATTATACCTCAACCTGGGATCCGTTTATCTTCTCTTCAGAAAGTCCCTACAATGATTCAGTATCTGCAAAAGATATCACAAGACAAAAAAAAAGGATGAGAGCATCATGATAACTAACTATCCATATTGGTGATCAAGGAATCCAATAATATTTAATTACAAACACAACAATCAAATATAGGAAAGGGAAATGTCTTTGTATCAATATATGGATGAGAAAGAAGTACAACCAAAAGCCTTAATGTTGATGGCTTCTGTCTCAATCAAGAATGTCTACAATCTCCTACAACTATGAAGACCTCTCCAAAAACAAGATACCTCTACTTTGACTCTGATTCACACTTCAAACTAGCAGCATAAGGATGCTTTTTCTGGCCTCCCCCACTCTCCTCATGAAGGCTTCATTTATAGACCTAGAACCCATGGGATGACTTGACAAAAGGATAGAATGAGATCCCTATAGGTCAAGGAGGTGAATTCCACCTCTCCCAAGCATATAGAAACTAATTCCATACAGAAGCTTCTAGAAACATTTTTTTTCCTTTTTACTAACCACCAGCGCTCTTATCCAAACTGAGGGGAGCGTCGACCTAGGGTTTTTTCCAAAAAAGGGGGAAAACGACGCGTTTTGATCAACTGAGGTAGGCGTCTCCGATGCTCTGAGAAAAATACAAGGGAGCTCCATCCCTTCTAGGTCAGGGAAAAAATTTCCCAAGGTGACCCAGACCATGCTTTTTGGGAGGTTAACAGGCATCATGAAATTCTTGTGAAGGATGACAAGCAGTGTGATATTTTTAGGTGCAACACATCATCCATGATTTATTTATGGAGTATTTTTTTACATGTGGAAGATATCTTGGTGTAATTTGAAATGCAAAAATAAGTCCTTATTTAGAATTTAGATTTAAAATAAAAGAAAGAAAACATGACTCACCCACAAAGAAAATAGTGTGCCCTCTTACGATCCTTCAATTCAATGTCGTGCACATGCATATAAGTTTTACTTGGGTGATTCAATGTTCAAACAATATGACAAATGAATAAAATGTAATTCATATCCATATGTCCGACGAAAAATGGCCATTTCCCATATATTTTCGTGTCCATATGGAATTCATAGATATATGGAATTGGTAAAGTATTACCAAGGGGCCAGTTATCCTGATAAATCAAACTATTTAAGGTAAGTTTTTTGATCAAATAGAACAAAGTTCGCCTGAATATATGGTAATCATCATCATCAACTAAATGTGTGTGTGTGCACATGCATAAATACCCAATACACAGCTTAATCAAACAAAAGAAAACATAATTATACCTTGATTTGTGGAGCTTCATTGTCTTCTTATGCTTTACCTTTCAAAACATCATTCAACATACTTCAAATTTTGTCCTGTTGCAATAGTTTTATGTTAGGACCCATCAAATAAATTTATGTCTGTTTATGAAAATAACAAAACCAATCTAAATAAATACAATACTATTCAAATAACCAAGTAAATTAATCGTTAATAATAGATCACCTAATAAAACATGGATAACCAAAAATACTATGTATATAAGGCCATTGATCACATCAAAACACCATTTATTTCCTCTTAACTATGAAAATGTTTCTCAACGCTATCTGTAACAAGTTCCAATGGTGGATTCAAACAGAAATAGTGAAAATTATACACTAAAATTATAGAAATAATTTTTTTTTAATGTATTCTTCCTTACCATTCATTGAGCTCCTCTCTATTTCAAGAATAATTTAATATTCTCTAATAAACAGGACCAACCACATGAAGATGGAAGCTCTTATGGCCCCTCCCCCCTCCCCTCACATAACTCTCAATTCCTAAAACCCAATGCATCTACTTGCAAACAACAATTTATTTCACTATTTCACAATCCAAATAACAATGCATCTACTGCACATTATTTCACTCAATAGCTAAAAGATGCTTCCATTAAATAATTCATTAAACCATTCAATCATTCAACAGCTGAAAAAACCATTCATTAAACCATTCATTAAATCATTCATTAAACCATTCATTTAGTCAATGGTAGATAAAAAAAATAAGTAAACCATTCATTAAAGCAATCATTTAAACATTCATTCATGAAACAGACGAAAAAACCATGAAATGTTTTTCTTATAAATAAGAATTACTCAAAATTTGTTTAGTCACTTCTTTTTTAATTTTCTTCTCTTTAAATATTTAGTTAGACTCACATCTTCCCGAATTTGATCCTCAGTCTCCCTACTAGTCTGCTCACAAGGTTAAACTTCCGGCGAAGGGCGATGAATTTCTGCAATAATGTCAAAATATTTCATTAATATATTTATATTTTTATAAATACAAGTAATTCATTTAAAAAAACATTATGAATGTGTGTTTTTACCCGCCATGGGAACAACAACATGTTCAACATTATCTTGTATAGGCCCAACCTGTTCAGTGTTATCTGCATCTACATGCTCTGTAGTTGAATTGTGTAGAATTAGAATTAATGTTCATCATCTACAATTATCTATACAAAACAGTAGCACATTAATAAATTCATTACCGGGAATCAAAGCATGATCTTCGTCTGGTTGGTCATGTACATCCTCGACATGAACCGGATCATTACTTTCCTTCTCAAAAAGGAATAAATAATTTATGTTAATTTATTTATAAGGAATAAATTTCATGAGAATTAATAAATTATCATTAAACTATACAGTTTTTACATACCTGCGCACCAGATGGATTGGCAGAAGATCGTGCAATATGCCCAGTCAAGCTTTTCCAGTGTTCAACAATGGCATCAAAGACATGTTCGAAGCTAAGCTTCATGTAATCCGCAATGGGAAATTCTTTGAACCGGTCGGCCTTCTTATTTGCATGATGCCATTAATTTTACATGTTTTTCTAGAACAAAACAAAAAGAATTATATGTATGATATTTGGATGCAGATTCAGGTTTTGCGATACTTACATATTGGGCCACCAAGTTTGAGTAACCACTAGGCCCAAGCTTGTGTTGGCCAATTTTTTCAATTCTTGCCTTGGTGGCCTTAGATGTATCTGTGAGCCTAATCAATTTTTGAAACATGTTAGTCGATGTACCAAATTTGATATAAAATCCAGTAATAATAAGGCTTACCACTACATTTTGGAATGTATTTCATACCTCCCTATTCCTACTGGTATCTTTCATGATTTTCTCAAGCCCTTCTCTTTTCCATATTCTACTAGGGATTTCCACTCCATAGATGGAATCATTAGAGGGAGCTCATACCTAGGGTTCTTTTCTAGGTGAACCTAGGTCTCGAAAAATCTTCAGATGTTTTCCAGCCTTCTGTAGGACCTTCGATGTATTGAAGGTAACTTTTCCGAACAGACCAACTAAGTCATTAGTCAGATCATCCTTTAAATCTTTTGGCTTCTTGTTCCACATTGTGCAAATGGTGGGCTCGAATATCTCTAAGGCCAAATCATTCATATGTTTATAAAATATATCATTTCCTACAAAACATTAATGCCATCATTAGTCAACATTAAAAAATATTATCGGTATATTAGACACAAATTATAAAAACTAAATTGAACAATCTATAATGACCTGGAATCCTCTCTATATTTATTGGAACAAGTTCTTCATTCACCAAAAATGTATGCACTATTGAACGAGTGCTAGTGACATGAGAAGATCCAGGAAATGCATCCACATCTCTATCTAACCCTGCATCCACTTCTTATTTTGCAGCATCTGTTGTGGGAGGGGAAGCATCGACTACACCCTCGGTTTCCCTCAGGGATGTCGCAGAGCATGTTGTCGACTGTTCAGTGGACAATACAGGACCAATATGTGGTGTACATGGAGTGGTTTGGTCATTAGGACCAACATTTCCTTGAACACCACTGATAAGCTCCATAACATGCTGTAAATTCAAACCATTATATTATAAGTTCAATAGCATACAAAATCAAATATTATAAATTTTTTATAAATGAATTTACATTATTATTTGAGAACTTACTTCCAGTTGTTTACGTTGCTGTAACAACAATTGAATACTTTTTTTGATCCCTTCTGTTTGTGGAACTTCCAACGTCAGAAGAATCAATTCCTTATTTTGTTTTTCCCTGGTCTTCTGTAGCACCCTCAATCGGTCTGTAGACCCTCTAATCTCACTATCTCTCATCAACTGGGAGACCTCATTCTGTAAAGAGTTTTGAGATGGTGTTTAATAAACTGAATCCCCTGTATGCAATAGAAATATATAAAAAATTGCTTAGTCTTTGAAGCAATAGTGTGCACAAACAATTATACTAACAAAAATTGTCTATCATGATAGATTCATATTATTACATTTAGGATTACATGATGCCTAGACAAGGGTGTGGTTTGATCAACAGCTAGGGACTTACCCCGATCAGCCACCTGCAAAAAAAGTAGAGAACATTATCACAATGAACGCAATATGTAAAATCTAACAAATACATAACATAAATAAACACTATGCTACATGTTTTATATGTGTACATTTTTGAAGTATTTAGAATGTGGAATTACATTTAGGTTTACTGGTTTCCTCGAGGCTCCAGTCGTCTAATCAATAGTTGGGGACTTTCCTCGGACAACCTGCAAAAAAGGTAGACAACATTATCATCATGAACGCAAACATAAAAATGAAAAAATACATAACAAAATAAACATTATGCTACACGAGATACATTTTACGACTTTAAAGTATTTGAAATGGAGAATTACATTCATGTTTTCCCCTCGCTGGAAGAAGACATGTCTAACAAATACCTATTTGGTTCTACCTGCACCATGGCCAGAAATGTTTTTTGGAAAAACATAGCAAAATACCAGCAAAAAACTTGGAAAGACTTATAAGCAAAAAACTTGTAAAAGTTTCCTACTTCCTAAAGAAAAATCTTGTCAAGAATGAGTTTGGGTAATAGGTGTGGGCATTTGGTAGCCCTAAAAAAATATAATGTATGCCCCTCTTTTAGTTACATACAAGTCTCCATTCTCACTTATTGCTTTCATTGCCTTTTCCTAACATGTATTGGGTAGGCTCACAAAATATCATGTTATACATGGGCACAATGATATGCTCACAAATATTTATATAATGTATTATAAATGTGTGTTCCTAAAGGATTTGGAAATATACATGGATGGGAACTATGCTTGGTCACCAATTCTTTCACGTCTCTAGAAATATGTTAGAAACATACATCACATATAGCAAGTATGATGACATGTAGAAAGTTGGAGTGATTATGGTGGTTGTGTATTTGGATATACAGGTGTTCTTATTACTGGCCTAACCCCCTTTCAACAATAATATTTGCATATTGAATGAGTCTATGTCTAATGCTCTTGGTCCTCATTACATTCAAAGAGCCCATGCATAGGTCTCTGTAATCCATAACAACAAACACTACACAAACTTAATTCAAAGGAGTTCCAAATTCCCTTTGTCCATTCACAAACTTCATATGTATGCTTGTGCCCATTGGACTTTCACCTTTAAATGTTGTCAAGCTTGAGATGAACTTTTATGCATATGTAGCAAATAGAACACTGCAATTTATGCTAATATATGTATGTACAGGGCCTGGAGGTTCTCCTTTAATGGGCTATCTCCTTGAAAGAACATATCTTCGCATTCATCTACATTTACTTTGGATAGAAGTGATACAGAGTTGTTATGTTGGTCACTTCCCTCAAAAATCATATTTGACATGAGTTCCTTTTTCAAGGAATCTTGGTTAATCTCTTCTTCCAAACTTCTAGGTCACTTCTCCACTCTACATTGGCCCGATTATTCAATTTCTTGGCCACTCCTCTCTCCTTACTCTACAGTCGTTGTTGTTGTAACCCTTACTTTTGATGGTTGTAAGTGGTTTTTAGTTTTCCCATGAATGTTTTTGTGATGTTGTATATGATTATCCATTTTACCTAATATGTTTTATGATATTTTCTATCATTGCTAGGGTACACATACCTATTGTTTATGGATTCCTAATCTTGAAAGCTCAAGGTCCTAAAAGTTCCCAGTCTCATGTAGGACCGTCTAAGAGTGATAATAACAACTATGGTTATAGGATGTTATTCTCCAAATGATACACCAAAATTATACTCATCGGTTAATATTTGTGTAGGGATGTTTTTCTCTCTCGCATAATTTATCATACTAATGGGATTGCGACTATCAAGTCAATGACTTATTTACATAATGGAAATCCTACAACACTACACTGGACTGTCTTATGACTAACTCATGAATCTTCCCATGTTTATTAAATATCCATCTATAAGCCACTATTTTGGTTTCATCATTGCTCCCATTCAAGAACAAAAAAGTAGACATGACTTCTGTCCCTACATTAAGTCCACATGCACATAATGACTAGCTTTGGTACTTCCTAACTTTTCACTCTTTCTTTTGACAAAAAAGTGAAACATGAAACAATATCCTTACTTTCAGGATCTTACACAGCTGATGGCTTTGATCGAACTGTATAAGTACTTTGTTCCCAAAGTAAATATTTTGAGACCTATGAACGAAGGGGAGAGAGATGAATGGTTGAAGGACTCCAATGGAGGATGAATTGATTCCCTATTCTACCTACCCAAATGTCCTTTTATAATGAAGATTATCCCTAACTTATCATTGATTTGTAGTCTTCTATTTTTCACCCATACTGCTCAAAGAAACACAGTTTTATGCCGATCTAGTATGTATCTTCATGTCACAAGTTATGCCTTGTAGATGAATATGGAACCCTAGAAGGTAGTGTTGATTTGGAAATATGATTTTACAATGTTCCATCCCATTTTTAAGACAATATTGGATATTAATTTATGGTATAACATTAACATATTAATTTTCAACCCTAAGGCAACGCTAACTTGAACAGAGTTGGGAGATTTCAAATAGGTACCACCAAAATAATGGAATAAATCAGACCATATGCTACAGGAATTATTGGAGGCATATTTTCCAATGGTAACCTACAACAATCATGTATATATATCTAATCCATGGTGGTGAAGAGTGGACATTTCCAGATCTGCAACTTGGCACAATCAGGAATGAAAACAATGTTTTAAATAAATTTATATCAGTCTGTAATATTTGTTGATTTATTCCTTTTAGCTTTTCATGATGATGCTTGTTTTCCCATATTAATTTTCAACCCTAAGGCAATCCCATAGTAGAAAGAACCAAAAAAGACTATTCCGCACAAATCAAAAGGCTCTTAAATTAACTGTATCATGCCTTCCTCAATGATTTGATGAATCCCTTGAAATTGTCTTCTAAATATAGTGAGACTGTTGGAATATATTAAACCCACTCACAACTTAGGATAAAATAATTAATCATTATTTGATTAATTATTCACCCGCTAGCTTAATTAGTTGGCATCCACTTGCACCTTAAAGTCAATACATGCCATATATATCCTAGGAATGATTTGTTTCCAATTTTGGGTTGATCTTGACCACCTTTTGATCATCCAGAATTAGTATACAGGACTTTATAGCAGATTCTACTTTATTCTTCTTTTTCTGCTTTTCTATGGATAAGATAAAAGCTAGTCAACTAGGAAAATGGGAGCTTTTGTTTCCAACCCATCCTCCATTAAGTTTTCTCCATTTTCTAGGATTATCATGTTTTTTTCCATCTCCTTGACAAATCACTCATGCTTTTTCCAACTCATGAGGTCCTTGATAGATTTGGGAAGTGCTTTAGCCAACTATGGGGGTTTGCTATATTTTGGTAAATTAGCCTTTTTGAGATTTATGAGTTGTTTCCATACAATTCGATTTTCCTATGAGGGATGTACTATTTATGTACACTATTATTCATCATTATTCAATGGAAGGATACACACCGATATTCATCTCTTCATTCATGTGATTCAGTCTCTTTTCTTCTCTCTATTTTTCTTGTGTATGCTTGTGAGAATTCTTAGTAGCAAGATCTATTTCCTATGCTTCTTCTTAGCATCATTGCTCATAGCATTGATCTATTATTTATACAAAGACAAGGCTGAAACACTTATCTAAAGAGATTTTTTCCTTTTCTCTTTATCATTAATTTCTATGATATGTGTTTCAAGTGATGCTAATGTTGTTCATCTTGTGTTATTCTCTTGTCAATTTCCTAATTAGGTGGCATTAAATGGATTGCATTCTACTTTGATCAATTTGACAAAGTATTTTTCTCCAACCAACCATTTTAAACTTGAATTGATTTTGGACCTTTCCTCTCTTTCCACTTGGAGGAAAATTAGCAAATGGTTTGGTTCACCTCCAACTTCGACCAAAGTTCTTATCCTTTTGTGATCACTCATCAAGGAGGCATAGATTAACCTAATGTTGTCAACAAGAATACCATCGTACATCGTCTTCTTTATCATTAGATTCTATGCTCTATGTTTCAAGTGATGCTAATTCTTATTGATCTTTTATTATTCTCTCATCATTTGTCTAAGGTATTGTTGTCGTTTTCACAAACTTGAGTTTTGAAACAAATTGTAGTCTTATAGACTCTTTGAGAGGCATCAATTGGTTTGTGTTGAGATTATTAAGTATATACAGAAGGCTTCAAGAAGAGAAGCTTGAATTTGTCCTTCTATACTCTGTTATAGCGGATTTCACCACTCCAGGTGAATCACACTTTGTATGGCCTTCCCCTATCCCGCTGTAGACTCTTTAGACCCCATGGACCATATTTTATCCTTTGATGTTACCTTGATCATCCCTAAAACTATAGGAAAAATGATATACGCGGTCTTTTACCCGATAATCGCGTACATACACGGGTTTGACCCCGATAACCGCGTATGTCAGGATGTGTGCATAATCCAAATCCTTTTGGAGTTTTCCTTGACATGGATCCGAATCATTTGACTCCTGGCCTTCCCTATGCCTTGAGATCACTCAGATTCAACCCTTCATTATCCCTTGTGAAGCTATATAAGGAACCCCTTGGTACATTGAAGGAATATAGAGAGATTGAAGCAACGAAACTATAGTCCATTGTTGTCAGAACTATACTTGAGTCTGCATCCCTTTTTCCCTTTGGAGCACTTTTGTGTTCTTCCCAAGCTTACCTTTGCTAGTGATCTTGCTATCAAGAGATGGAGGATTGAGGTGGTGGAGGCCCAAGTGGGGGATTCAATTTCTCCGATTCGCAGACGTGCCGTCAGAGGTTGTATCTATCTTGTAATCTCTAATTTATATTAATAAGAACTATCTTTCCTTGTCCAATGATTTGTATTTGATTAAATGGTGTATCCATTGGAATATGTCAAATTCTTTTACATTATTGATTATATATGCTAGAATAGATATAACACTATGATATATAGTATTCTTGTATTGTTTACTTGTTGTTGAGGAAGTATTACATCAATTCAAGCTGAAGATTGGAAAGCTCAACGAGGATCTACTTCAACCGTCCGGAATAAGGTACGAGGTCTGATCCTTTAGTGTTAGATATTTTATTTCTATTGCATATTGGGAAAGATTGATTTTTGGATTCATAGCTGTCTGTTGTGGTACCCCAAGCCATAGGAATTTCTCTCCGTAACAGAATTGGCAACTCCGCTGGGGAGTTCCTAGTAGTTGTCCTTTGGGGGTGATTTTCTTGGCATTCAATGTATTTGAATTGCTCTTTCTCTCTTGTTTCTGTGTCGGGTCTGGGGGCATGTATGCCTGGTAGAGTCTGATTGGAGTGAATTTTGTCTCAGCCTGCCTATTTTCCTTGTTTTATGCACCTTTTCTTCCTGTATGTGGGTTTTTGATTTACAGTCGCGTATACACGCAGTTTTCTCTGATATTTCTACGTATACACGCGGGTTTACTGCGAACAATCACGTATACCCTGGATTTTTCCCTTTTTGTGGAAGTAAATTGGTTGCTCGGTGAATGCTGTTAGTTGCTGTGTCTCCTTTGGCACTACCTGAGTCTGTTTTGACCTCTGGTTCTGACTGGAAACGTTTTTTTTTAGCCTAAATTTTTTTTTTAGGAAAGTTCTTGTCATGGAATTTTTTATTTTTTGTTTGAGATTAGTGCATTAGAGTTCTTTTACCTTGGTGCTGTGCTTGGATACTGTTTATGTGTGCTTGCAGAGTCTGAGGGTGGTAGAATCATTCTTTTGCTTTTTGCATCTCTTATTTTCAAAAAATCCAAAAACATTTGCTTATCATAATGCATTGCATTTTGCACTTTGCATTGTACTTGCACTAGATCTAGATTTGCTTTGGAGTACTGGTTAGGACTTCATATAGGAAAATTTGCATTCATCATTTGAAGAAGAATTGTGCATTTCACGTAGTAGCATACCCTATTTACAAGGACACAATGCATGTGCATTGATTGTTACAGTGTGCATTTTACTTCTTGTTGCGTCATAACACCACTAGTTGCACGACCATATCCTATTTTTGAGTAATAAAGCCAACTAAAATCAATGCTAATTAAAATGAATTACAATATTTTCTTTTCTAGGGTGCACAAACAAGCTTAGGTTTTAGGATCTTGGAATAGTTCATTGTAAGTCAATTCTCCAAGATCACTAAACAACAACATCTAGGTGTCTGTCCAGGGAGTGTGTGAAATCCTTGGTATAACCATCGTTCTCAGGATCCTCCTCTCAAACGGGAGTTAAGCACGAGGCAGTGTGAGCGGTTATTGATTGGGATGACCCCTAGTCATAACTGAGTAGCATCGGCGATATTGCCAGGATTGTATTTGTATCTGGGGACTCTTTCGAGAATTTCGGGCTTTGCTACCCTGCCCATATGATCAATTATGCTTGCGACTGTCTGCCTGAGCTTTGATTAGATTGAGGTGACCTTAGTGACCTTACCTAGAATATCGAGGGGGTACTTGTAGAGGTTATTCTGCACGTGTCTCGGCCAGGTTGGGGTCAGACAGCACAGTCGCTATACGCGTTGAAGCTGAGGGCCACAATAATTGGTTACGAACCTCCGCTTGTTGTGTATGGGAGTCTCGGGCCTCTCCTAGGTGAGACATACCTGCTTCATTTGGGAGCTCACTTATCCAGCCCTTGTTTGCTTGCATTTGGATTTATATTTTATTAGTGATTGCTCTGTGCATGCTAGTTGGCCTAGGGTTTATGTAAATAGAGAGTCTTTGCTTTTTGTTGAGTCATTGTGGATTCGAGTGCGGTTCCGCGCCATTCTCGTCGGTTAGCAGGACTTTTGCCTTCCACTTCTCCTCCTCCTTTGGGAGAGGGGACTAGACAGTCTAGGAGGACTATGTCACACACTATGCAGGATCATTCAGAGACTATTCCTGAGCCACCTCCTCCCGTTCGTATTGACGATGGGGAACTTACTCCTACATACGATCCTTCACCTGACCTAGCTGAGTTTGGTCCTGTGATTTCCCAGATAGGATCTTTGCATGATAGACCTACTCACCTTAGGGCTGATTCCCCATTGACACGTTACCAGTATGGAATGCCTAAAGATGCTGAGACTCACTTTGAACCCGCCAGTACTAGCTATGGTAGTTATGCTATGACTGGTTTTCCTATGCACGATTTGACATTTCATATCGAATCCAACTTTGAGCCTAGCACTATGCCTAGGGGAAATCACATTCCTTACCTTGTGGAGAGGTTTGGGATTACTGGTCACATTGCACCTTCCATCCTAGTGGTGGAAGCTACATCTTATCCCCCTCCTAGGTCTAGGGCTAGCAATCCGATTAGGATACCAGGTCCGAGATGAGTGACGATAGGCACTAGCACATATCTTATTACTGAGATTCCTTTGTCCTCGGTTCCGAGTTCTTCAAATGTACATCCTCCACCTTATCCACGTGGTCCTTCGAGTCGATATATGGCTACGATTCAGGTCCGTACTGCGGTTACTAGGCCGATTGTGTCTCAAGTTCATATACCACCCGCTGCTTCGGGAGGCTATATTCACCCGTCTAGTGGTCAGCTTGTTACGTCTGGGTCATATATACCTACTTCTGCTATGTATGTTCCCCCTTTCGGAGCTTATCTTCCTACCTATGGAGTGTCTCATGGGACATAGCATGCGATGACCTATGGACCTTATTACGGTCCACAGTATGGACAGGTTTCTTCACCTTACGGAGGTAGGTGTCAACAACCTATTTACTCTCCTAATTGTGGCTTTGTAGCTCCTACTAGTCAAGGTCCACCTTACTATGGTACTTCCACGTCACCTTATACAGGTCAGACAGGAGGAGGACACTATGGCCAAGGCCATGGTGGTGCTCAAACCTATGTGAACCAGGGAGCGGTCCATCAACCTCATCATGCTAAGCTCCCTTTCCTTGCAATGCTTAACCTTCCTGACTTATCAAGACTTACGAACGATCCCGTGGCTCATGACCTGGCTTGGCCAGCTGTCCCTACCAAGCTTCCTTTGGACATACCTAAGTTCGAAGGCAAACCGGGAGACGATCCGAGTGAACACGTTACCACGTTTCACCTTTGGTGCTCTTCAAATTCATTACATCGAGACTCAGTCCGCTTGCGACTATTTCAACGCACCCTCACAGGGTCTGCTGCGAAATGGTATATAGAGTTACCAAAGGGAGCCTTTACCTTGTTCGACGATCTTGCGATGACTTTTCTTAATCACTTCCAGCTACCAGTGCGCTATGATGTTGGTACTGAACTCTTGTCGACATTTCGGCAAGATAAAGCCACCCATATTTCTGATCATATTCAGGAGTGGCGTAGATTGAAGAGATTAATTAAAGCCTTTATACCACCGGAGTTCCTTCTCGAGTGGTTCCTCAAGTCTTTATTGCCATATATCACGAAGGATGTTTCTACATCCGGAGTGCAAAATGAGGAACAAGCAATCTTTAGGGCACAGGAACTAGACTTGATCTATGCTCAGTCTGGTTTGTTGTACGAGATTATTCCCAATGCTCCTCATTCTAGTTTCGATCCCAAGGTCAAACCTGGACCACATGTCGATGGCATTGTGGGTTGTGCAAGTGCAAAACCTGCAGATTCGGTTGCAAAACAAGTTAGTCAATTGTCACTCAACCAGTCTGCTTTGGGACAAGCTATGGCTTCGTCTCAACCCGCCCAAACGGTGAGTGTACTTTCTGTGCAATCGTCGAACCAGAAGGGTAACCAGCAACCTGGACGGAATAAGAAAAAGGGTAAGAATAATAATCAAAAGGGTGGGAATAAGAATGAGAATGCTTCCAATAATGACAAGAATGGTCAGAATGTTGGTGGGGAAAAGCAAGTGAAACGTAAGGTTAAGCTCCCTTACAAGCTACGTAAGGATGATCATCTCACTTACTTGTGCCCTCGAATTGAGGAAGCTTCGAGACTCTTAGCACAAGGCCTAGCTGTGCTAATGAACCCTTTACCACATAACCAAAATATGAACTCGAAGTCCCAGGATCAATCTAGTGAGAATGATCCACCATAGGCTAGTGCTCATGGGTGCATTAACATGGCCCGTGCTGCTAAGGTTGTGAGTCGTGCGAAATATTATGGATCGTCACAACCCAGCCCAGGAAAAGAACCTGATCCACTAGGAACCCCTTTGCAGATTGAGAAACCTGCGGATAAACCTGAAGCTGCACCTCACATTCCTAAGGGGGTACTTAAGTGCTCGGGGCATAATCCAAATGCCCGAGCCGCCCAGAATTATTCAGTTTTCAAGGATTTGGGCCATACTCCTTGTGCAATGTCTGCATTGGAAGTGCTTCAGAGTTGTCCTTCGCAAAGGAAGGCTTTGCTTTCTGCTCTTGGTGTGAACGGTGATGATTCTTCCTCAGTGATCAAATTTGAAACCGTAGGTCATCAGCCTCGCTTTCCCTACTATGTGTCGCTTTTGGTACACGTATAATGTCTTAATATGATCATCAAGCACACTGTGATTGACGAGGGCGCTACTGCATCTGTGATGTCTTTGTCTTGTTGGAAGGGTCTTGGTTCTCCTGAGTTGTCAAAATCAGTGACTATGTTAACTGATTTTGATGGGAGATCTTTTAGGCCGCACGGTATCATTCCGTCCCTTAAAGTCCATTTGGGAGGGAAGACCATTGCGATAGAGGTTGAGGTGGTTGATGCGCCCCTCGACTACAATCTCTTGCTAGGTCAGAACTGGATGTATAGTATGCAAGCCATTGCTTCTTCCGTGTTTCACGTTGTATGCTTCCTCATAATGGGAATATTGTAACGATTGATCAAATGGAATTCAAGAATTCCCCTGTTAATGCATCTTCGAGAAATTCGGTTCCGGTCATTGAACACTCTCAGCCGGCAACTGGGAGTGTGGGTGTAGGCATGTATCCATCCCTCATGGGAAGCTTTAGTTATCCTGCGTCGGTCCTCATGATAGGATCTTGTTCCGATAAGGATTCGACTTCTATGACCTCAGTGTCTTTTTGCATGACTCATATGGGAGATCCTTGGATTCTTCCTACACTAAGTATTTTGAGTGAGCTTGTTGAGACCAATGTGTCGCTTCCTGCAACCATGATAGCTTATCAAGCCAATCTTATGGATGTTGCGGAGCCTTGTTCTTCCTCTTCGCGGACGGAAGAGGAAGAACCCTATGTGCTGCCCGCATGGGCAGTACAGTCTTCTCATGCCCATGACTTCCTAGATACGGTTTTCCCTTCATATGAAGCAATCATCGAGGCTATGTCTGGTGTTGAGTCGCCATGGGAGGAACTTCATCATAGATCATATTTCCTTCCACCGCTTGACCATTTGGAGCATGACGATTATAGGGAGATTCTTAGTCAGAGAGTTGGTAGTCCCATGGTTCCATTAAGCTCTCATGGTCAGAAGGATGATGGGAACATGGTGAACATTTCTTACACGATTTCTATCAACATCTCTCGAAATCCTGGCACCATTGAGAATGTTTATATTGGGGCAGATTGTTCCCAGGCTGAGATTCTCGAATATACCGAGATGTTCAAGGAATTCCATGATATTTTTGCTTGGTATTATGATGAGATGCCAGGTATTGACCCTCGGATTGTCGAACATGAGATTAATACTTACCCCAACGCTAAGCCTATTCAACAACGTTTATGCGCTGTGAATCCTAGGAAAGCACCCGCCATTAAGGCAGAGATAGAGAAGCTGTTGAAAGCCAGTTTCATCTATCCCGTTCCCTTGATGGAGTGGGTTTCAAACCCCGTTCTGGTGGATAAGAAGTAAGGAGCGATCCGAATATGCACTGATTTCTGTGATTTAAATCGTGCTTGTCCTAAGGATAACTTCCCCACACCATTATAGATCAGATTTTGGATGATTGTGTGGGTAGCGAGGTGTTCTCCTTTATGGACAGCTTTTCCAGGTATAATCAGATCCAGATTAAACCTGAGGACCAACACAAGACTGCATTTATTTGTCCTTGGGGAACGTTTGCGTATCAGAAGATGCCTTTCGGCCTTAAAAATGCCGGATCTACATTTCAACGGGAAATGACCTTGATTTTCCACGATCTCAAGTCTATTACTGAAGTATTTTTGGATGACCTCGCTGCTCATTCTCGTATGAGAATGCATCATTCCTATCACTTGAGATTGGTGTTCGAAAGGTACCGGCACTATTCAGTTCGATTAAATCCTCATAAGTGCATATTTTTCATGAAGTCAGGTCATTTATTAGGATTCATCATTTCAAAGGAGGGCATCAGAGTCGATCCCTTAAAGGTTGAGGCAATACTTCAGTTGTCTCCCCCGAAGAATATTCGTCATCTTCAGTGTTTGCAAAGGTATGGCAAACTTCTTACGAAGATTTGTGGTCAATTTTTCCAATTTGACTAGAGGTTTCATGCGTCTCTTGAAGAAGGATACTCCCTTCGAATGGGATGAGTGAGCCCAGGAGTCCTTCGATGCACTTAAGCGATCCCTAGCATCGGCCCCGGTGATTAGTCCTTCGGATTATAGCCGTGATTTCCTATTATATGTGGCCATGTCTTTAGAGATGATTGGTATGGTATTAGTTCAGGAGGATGAGGAGCTCGAGGAGCATGTCATATATTATTTGAGCCGAAACCTTATTGACGCAGAGATTTGTTATTCTCATGTCGAGAAGCTTGTTTTAGTGACCGTACATGCGGTTCAGCGTTTGAGACATTATATCCTCCTTCGCCAGACCTCGGTTGTGGCCCATGTCAATCCATTTCAGTTCGTTCTCACATGAAGGATGATTGGGGGAAAGTATAATAAATGGATTGTCATCCTGCAAGAGTTCTATCTCGAGTTTGTTTCAGCAAAGTCGAAGAAGTCATTAATTTTTGCAGATCTTATATCGGATTTCCCGAGCGAGGATGAGGAGTCGGTTTGTGAGGATACATTTGTCGATGAACATATCTTCTTAATCTCAACATCTGACCCATGGTATGGAGATATCATAGTATATCTGCAAACACAGAGGACCCCTACTCACCTCTCGCGAGATGAACAACGACGATTACGTCACGTCTCTAAGAACTACCTTATAGTGGAAAATACTTTGTACCACCGTGGGGTAGATTCCATTTTACAATGTTGTTTAACTCATGAAGAGGCTGAGGTTGTGCTGAATGATTTCCACGGAGGGGCGTGTGGTGGTCATTTATCTGGGCTTTCTACAGCTCAAAATATTTTGAGAGCGGTTTATTTCTGGCAGTCGATCTTTAAAGATTGTGTTGATGCAGTCAAGAGGTGCCACCCTTGCTAGGTGTTTGCACAGAATATGCACTCGAAGCCTGCCCCATTACATCCTATTATCACCGTCGGTCCCTTCACCAAGTGGGGGCTCGATTTTATGGATTGCAGCCCAGCTTTGGCTGGGGGGAACCATCATATTATAGTCGATGTGGATTATTTCACGAAATGGGTTGAGGCAATGCCTACAATAAAATCTGATGGTGAGACAGCTGCTCAATGGATTCCGAGAGAGCTTGTCACTGACCATGGCTCGCACTTTCATAACTGTATGATGGAAGATTTGGCATCCAAGTTAGGGTATAAGCAAGAGCACTCCTCTTCTTACTATCCCCAAGTGAATGGACAGGTAGAAGCAGTGAATAAATCACTTAAGTCCATTCTCCAACGAACCATCACACAGAGCAAGATGAATTGCCATATTGTGTTATACCCTGCTTTGTGGGCATATCGAACCCCGGTTAAGACTGCCACTGGTTTTTCTCCATATCAACTTGTGCATGGAGTGGAGTCGATATTTCCGGTTGAATGTGAGATTCCTTCGTTGAAGCTAGCTGTGGAGCTCTTACCAGACACTTCACCTTTGGAGGAGCGGTTGGTCCACCTCGAGCAACTTGATGAGCAGCGTTGAGAGGCCTTGGTGGCTCTAGAGGTTAATAAGTGTCATGTTAAGGTTCAATATGACAAGTCTGTCCATCCAAGAGTGTTTAGTGAAGGAGACTTGGTCCTTTTGTGGGATCAATCGAAAGAACCCTTGGGGGCAGGGAAATTTAATCCTATGTGGTGTGGTTCTTACGTGGTCAAGCGTGTCTTAGAGAAGGGTTCCTATGAGTTAGTCGATTACGAAGGCACAGCTTTGGCGGAGCCTAGAAATGGGCTCTATCTCAAAAAATACTATGCATGATCTTTAGCCAAGGCTGCTCGTTGTATATTATTGTACATCTTTGCATAGTTAGGTCTTTTTCTTATCGTGATCAGGTTTATGATTAGTTTCCATTTCTTGTGGTAGATGTCAATGGAATCTTCCACCTACATAGGATTCGTAGATGGTGCAAGCCGTCACACTCAACACTCAGCCTCTGCTGCTTGGGTGATTTATACTCCTATGGGTCAGGTACTGTCTTCAGGAGGTGTATGTCTACGGCCATCTTCCAACAATGTTGCTAAATATAGTTCCGTTATCGAGCTTCTATGGGATTCCATTTCGCATGGTGTTCTATCTCTTGAGGTACATCTTGATTCAGAGTTAGTAGTGTCACAGCTCAATGGTTTGTACCATGTTAGAGATCCGACGTTATTGAGAAGATTCTTATGTGTGATATTGTTAGAATGGCAATTTGACAGTATTACATATATACACATTCCAAGAAATGATAATCAAGTTGCTGATTCATATGCTAACTACGTGTTAGATTGGAATTTGTTTCATTCATAATAAATTAATCACAAACATTTTTACACATGTAAATAAATAAACTGATCACCATAAAACTTTTTATATATATCAAAAATGTGGTAATACATAGTGTCATATACAAAAGTGGAGCTTTCAAAGCTTCCATCATATAATACACGGTCGTACAAAACATATATACTCCCA
Organism: Pseudotsuga menziesii; assembly: GCA_001517045.1. Lineage (NCBI taxonomy): Eukaryota > Viridiplantae > Streptophyta > Pinopsida > Pinales > Pinaceae > Pseudotsuga > Pseudotsuga menziesii. The sequence goes on from LPNX010985864.1 coordinate 30,626, forward strand.
GGTATCTAGTCCTATGGAGGGGGAGGGTTGTGATCATGATATGTCACTACGGCTCTAGCTAGCCACCGGAATAAATGCACCCATGCACGTGGCACACCCACCACCTGTCGTTGCATGGCCTCAGGAAAGTCCTCGACTTGGGCCATGGGAACCCTATGAGTCAGTCGCACTAATTTGTTATGAATTCCCTGGAGCGTTAGCTCCACATCCGCACCTATAATGTCATCCCCTCTTCCCCTCCATATATGACGTGGGAAGCCCTCTGGTCACCGTGGTCCTACATCTGCACATGAATGGTAGATGTCACTATGTGTTGTCACACAAAAACATGTCTTTTTGATTTCACATAATCAAGAAAATACAAAAAAATTAAATAACTCAAAAAAATTTAAAAAGAGTGAGAGTCGAGATTCGGTACCTATCTCTCCGTATGCTGATCCTAGTGGCAATGGCATGTCCGGATCTCCCCAAAAATATATCCCTCCATAGGGGTAGTCATCTATGGAAACAATTTGTCGTCACCACCATGGAAAGAAGTCAGCTAGATATGGGTTGGCCACCCTAGCAACCCCCAGTCTACGCATAGAATCTGCCCAACGCCGTTGGGCCAGATCTCGAACCCTGTGGAGAGGAACGTCCACTCTAGGGATTAATCCTGGAACACTCTCAAAGAAAAATGTGCTCAATATGCTGCTGAACCCGAAGTTTCGTATCCTACCTACCTTACACTCACTGAGCTGATGTTTCATGTTGCTCAGTAGTGTAGTGCTCCAGTCATATATGGTCAGTCTCATACACTCCACCGCATAGTACATCAGTGGCCGCGAGGCCTGATGGAGTGAGGCTAAGCCTGCTATCCTACCCAGCGTCAGTAGTATGGCCTTTAGGCCCAGCACCTATATAGCATTGGTGGGGACTTGACTCCCCACCTTCTCAGTATCTGGGTAGCAGTACACAACTACGTACTCATCGATAGTAAGCCCACCGCCTGGCCCACCTCGGGAACGAAGGTTCACCACCTCCCCTCGTCTAGATAGACCTATGATGAAGTATATGTCTTCCACCTCTATAGTGAGAGACACCCCATCTATCCTGAAGGACTATGAGTCTGGATCCCAATAGTTTACCAGCATCTCTAGCAGTCTTGGTTTGGCCCTCAAGACACCAAGGCACCAAAACTTGTAGAGTAAACATCTTCTAAGAGCTTGTTGAGCCATTATGTCAGCCCTTACAGCTTCCTCTACTTCACCATGCTCACGCTCTCTCCATTCTAGCACCATCCTGCATGATAAATTACCCAATTGTCTATTAGATTCTTGTAAATCCACTTGCGCGGCGTCATACGCGAATGTTTTACAAACATCCGCATATGTACGTGGTTTCTAACCCCTTTTCCGCGTATAGCCATCCCTATACGCGGAAAAAGCTTCGATACCTGCGTGGGCCACAGCACTCATGTAGAATTGGCCTGAACTACCTTAGTTTACCATGAAAATCAACAAAAATTATATTGAAATGCATGAGGAGAGCATGAGTAACTACCTGGAAGAAACGGTTGTGAATTCCGCCAGTTGGATCTCTTGGAATTTTCAGTTGAAAATCAGAGCTCCAATGGGTAAAAGTTTCAAATGATTTACATTTTTTACTATTTATAGAAAAAATTTACCCCCTTTCCTATAGTTTTGATAGTTTCTAACCATTTTGGACCGTTTCTGACATTATTTGTGATGTAGAAGACCATTTTCAGTGCCGTTTTAGCCTTTGGATTGACCCATTCATACTGATCTTAGGTATAACATCTACACTGGCATATAGGTTAGGTTCACCACCGTTTTCATTTTGCATGACCTTATGACCATGTCACCATGACCTTAGGTACGAACCCACTCTATTATGTCACGGAACCTGCTTGCTGCTATAGAAGTGGCATGATGTGAGTGGTAGAGATTCACCTTACATGGGTGCACTAGTTAGCACCTTATTTGCATTTGGTGCCCATGCCGACGTTTTCTGCTTTAGGGTGTGCGAGTCCGTTGTATAGTACTGCCATGACATTTCACAAGAGCCTCATACTCCTCTTGATCTTATGCTGGCCTGTTTCCCTCCGGACTCCCCTTATGTCAAGTTGTGAATGCATTATCATGAGCTTTTCCTGCCTTATTAAGCTTTATGTTGGCTCCCCTGACATTGCATTTCAGCCATATAGCCCGAGCTTGTCTCATGTCTAGCCATGCAGAGCCATTTTTATATCCTTCGCAGCTTGATTCCCTTTTTACCGGGAGGGGATTTTCCCCCGAGTGTCGATATCCTACACATGTATCCTTGCATTGAGCATAGGTATGTTCCACTGCTTGGAACTAGTTTGTTTGCCTTGATAACGCTCGTCTCCTCCTAGTTTGTAACTATAAATCTAGTTTATTCTTTTTTCAAGCTTTTCAAATAACTGAAAAAGTCCACAAAAAAAAAATTTTAAAAACCAAAAAGCCGGACAAGGAAAGATGTTATCTTTGGAAGCTGTCGAGTCGTGTCACCTTCGAATAGAGCACTGTATATCACATCCATTGGTTGGGTTATAGTTTGATTTAGGAGCTGTACTCGTTTATCTCAGTTTATCTCCACCGACTGGTTAAGCTTCCAGTCCCTATGGAGCCTCTGTTGATGCCTCCTGTGTCATAGAGATGTCCTAGTTTGTATATCGAGTCTATGCTGCCTTCATTCAGTCACCATACACCGTTATGCTCTTGTTTGAAGGAAGTTGAAACCTGTGTCAGCCATTCCTCAGTTATCTTAACTTTGCATGTCGGCCATTCCCGGTACAGTTATTGGTTCGTGCACTTTATGATCGAGTCCTTCCACATTAGACAGCTTTGTTGAGTACCTCGTGTTGGATGATGGGGGATGCCTTAATTCCCTCCTTCCACCGGATTTCATTCCATTGACTTCAGATCATTTATTTTGGTATTGGAGTCTAGAGTCCTTTTGAGTGCCTTGAGACTTGCAGTCATCAGTGGCAGGTTCTCTCGCCATCGACAGTTTCTTGGGAATACATCAATGTCCCCTGATCGATGGATTCTCTCAAGTGTTCGACCTCAACACATCTATTCACACTTGTTAGTTTGCACTCTAGTACCTTGATTCCCATTATCATTATCAGTGGGTAATCTCGCGTCTGTTAATGGTATACATCAATGACCGGTAATCAGACGATGGACTACTATGTTCGACCTCGACACCTCTATTCGCATAGTAGGACATGTACTTGTAACAGTTTGTGTAGAAGACCTTCCAGACTGGTGGCATCTCTTATATGCTACCTCCTTGATCGTGCCAGTGTTCATGAGATTTCATCTCTCGTGACTTGATTCCAGTGTATGTCAAACATTTCCAGCCACTATGGAGATCTTGATCTATTGTATATCTTCAGCCATTGTGGAGATCATGGTCCTTTGTATATCTTCATCATGGAGATTCTAATCTATGTATATTGTACGTGGTGATGACCACATATGTGATATCATGTATTATGCCTATTCATGGCCATTGTACTCTTATGTATCCAGGACTGCTATGTGTACTTGCAGTTATATGCAGAGTTGTATTATTGTACTATTCCGATTGGGTGGCTGGTCTTCCATTTGGGATCCTTCATCACTCCACTTCTGGGATGGACTTATAATGTATTTTGGCCATCGTATGACCCCTCTGACCTCACACATTAGGGGGCATCTGTTATAGTGGATTTCACCACTCCAGGTGAATCACACTTTGTATGGCCTTCCCCTATCCCGCTGTAGACTCTTTAGACCCCATGGGCCATATTTTATCCTTTGATGTTACCTTGATCATCCCTAAAACTATAGGAAAAATGATATACGTATCCTTTTACCCAATAACTGCGTACATACGTGGGTTTGACCCCGATAACCGCGTATGTCGGGATGTGTGCATAATCCAAATCCTTTTGGAGTTTTCCTTGACATGGATCCGACTCATTTGACTCCTGGCCTTCCTATGCCTTGAGATCGCTCGGATTCTAACCTTCATTATCCCTTGTGAAGCTATATAAGGAACCCCTTGGTACATTGAAGGCATATAGAGAGATTGAAGCAATGAAACTATAGTCCATTGTTGTCAGAACTATACTTGAGTCTGCATCCCTTTGTCCCTTTGGAGCACTTTTTTGTTCTTCTGAAGCTTGACTTTGCTAATGAGCTTGCTATCGAGAGATGGAGGATTGAGGTGGTGGAGGCCCAAGTGGGGGATTCAGTTTCTCTAATTCGTAGATGTGCCGTCAGAGGTTGTATCTATCTTGTAATCTCTGATTTATATTAATAAGAACTATATTTCCTTATCCAATGATGTGTATTTGATTAAATGTTGTATCCATTGGAATATGTCAAATGCTTTTACATTATTGATTATATATGCTAGAATAGATCTAACACTATGATATATAGTATGCTTGTATTGTTTACTTGTTGTTGAGGAAGTATTACATCAATTCAAGTTGAATATTGGAAAGCTCAACAGGGATCTACTTCAACCGTCCGGAATAAGGTACGAGGTCTGATCCTTTAGTGTTAGACATTTTATTTCTATTGCATATTGGGAAAGATTGATTTATGGAGTCATAGCTGTCTGTTGTGGTACCCCAAGCCATAGGAATTTCTCTCCGTAACATACTCCATCATCAAATAGGTTGAGGTTAGCTTCTTCAGCACTACATATAGGTTCACTATAATTTTCTGGGGATAAATTAACCCTTTTTAATATTCAATAGTCTCTACCAACAGAATATTCTATTATATGTACTAGGAGCTTCAGTCAAATCAAGAGAAATATTCTACAAACATATGAAGAACCGTTTGATTTTGTAAACCAAGGGGATGGAAAAAGGGCAAGGAAACATCAAAGATCACTCACACCAGGGAATAATTCTAAAGCTAACCAACTGTCTAAACCACAAAGGTCATCTTCTCATGTTAAATGTAAGAGGGGCAAACAAAAATCATACATAGTGACATTTGACATAAAATGTTGAAATAACAAATGGCGGACATTAAAATACCTAGTACTTGCTTCAAGAACCAAAGCATAAACCATAAGATTCATGATTGTCCATTAATGGCCAAGTATTACCTAACCCAATTTCCAGTGAACTAAGCACCTCACGGTCGAATCAGGATATTGGGTGTTGGGCTATAAGGCAGACCCGGGGTTTATACTTTAACTTTGCACCAACAAAAAGACCCACAGTGTTGGCCCTTTCGGCAACAACCTGCGAACAGTTTCTAGTCTCACCTGAAACAGCTATTGGGTGCCGCAAAATCAGGTTTCTCCAAGCAGAAGAGGGATATTATTGTACCTTTAGCCTTAACAACAAATATTCATGCAAAATAGAGTTTCGACATTCACTTATATAGCTTCGCAGTTAGATAAACAAACAGTTTCTTGCTTAACCCTTAACTGGGAATTCACAACGAAGTTAATATTTAGCAGTTATCTTACTTATCATTTATCTACTTATCAATGCATAAAAATAAAATAGAAACAATATAAAAGCGCAACCACAACACAAGATATAACGTGGTTCACCCCCAAGGTAGGGGCTACATCCACATAACTGTGCTTTTATTCAACTTTTCACAAAACAACAGTTCTGATCTACACACTTAGCTGTAGATCCTTTCCTTCAAGTCTAGCCATGTACTTAGCTATAGTTCCTTTCTTACAACTCTAATATGCACACTCAGCTGCAGTTCCTTTCCTTACAAAAACCCTCTGCACACACAGCTACAGTTCCTTCTTACAAAAACCCTCTGTGCACACAGCTGTAGAGGTCGTCCATGCACACAGCTGGGACTTGACCTTAAAAACCAAAATAGATCTTAACTTCGCATCACATGATCCTCATGTCATTAGATACCCTTGACATATTTGCATGAGTGCCTATTTATACAAGTGCACTCTTACAAAATCATGGGCTTACACCTGAAAATTATGGATAATTACAAAAAGAGGGATTTGACTCAACCTCGACACCCCTAAGACTATTTTGACGTGCAACTCTGCTTACAAGATTCCACAAAAATCATGGATTTACCAAAATTAGTGACCGTTAAGGAGCGCACCCCAACAGGCCCCTAAGACTCACCAGTGTCCCGTCCCGGGACACTCTGCTACTTGTCTGGTGGGAGAATCTTGTTGGCGAAGATAGTAAATTGTTGTCGACTGCTTTCTCCTTCTCTACTAGCTCCTTTTGCACTCTGTTGAGTTCTGTATCCATATGCATCTCTGTAACCATCATCTTTAATTTTCCTACCCTCCTGCTCCCTTATATGCCTATCATCATCGGCATCCCTTCTACTACTTCTACCATGGCCGCAGCTTTCTTTCATCCTTTCATCCTTAGCAGACTACCTATGTTCCTTATGTTGCTGTCTTCCTTCGCAATATTTATGATGGTCATGGGAATCATTGGGCCTTCTAAATCTATCAGTGACTCCATCCCTCTAACTACCTCCTGAACATTTGACCATCCACAACATTGGGTCCTTAACAGACAGTACCCCTGGGATTGCATGTCAATGTATTTTTGCATAGGACAAATAGCTACCTCCATTCTGCTGAGCCAGGAGGATACATCTCGGGATCCTCCGGAGTCTTTCCTGAGGGCTTGTTCCTTTATTCATTCTGTTTAGAGCAAACTTTTTCCTTAAATTTCTTCCTGGTTGAACATCTTCATGAGGTGCAGATGCAGGTGGATTGCTCATAAGGTTCTGCAGACCCCTCTCCCTAAACTCTCATAACAATTCTTGGACTTCGCGATCATTCGACATAGTCTTAACTGCAAAACTCAAAACAACGTGAAATGCACAGCGCTGGGTGGCTTCTTAAAGAATTTAATGATCAAATCTTATCATGATTATGCATCAAAGATACCAAATCTGACCGAATGGCGGTAAATATTTTCCACACGACGCTAGATTTTCCCAAAATCTCATCATTACAGGTAGTTAAGGCAGCTCACGTGCCAATGCCACCAAATCTAGTTTGTCCCATCGGTCACATTTTAGGCTGCGACACACCTTTCTTCTTCGACACAAGCACTAACTTCAGCTTTTCCACAATAAGGACCTTTGACACAATATTGACCTTCAACCCATCCTGACACAAGCGCCAACCGAAATTCGACTTTCAAACTTTGACAGCCTTCGACACTTCGTAGTTTTGAGAACAACTTTATTATAGTCTAGTACCCAATTTCAACTGTTCTTGGTACTTAGACTCTCCTTCTTGTTGTTACTTCTGATTAGGGGATCTAGGCTTGTCCCTGTACTTCTTTAATCTATTTCCATTCACCATGGAAGGTAAAATTTCTCCATTCAATTTAGTTAAATGGATTGCACCACCATCGGTAACTTCCTAAACGATGTATGGTCCTTTCCAATGTGTCTTGAACTTACCAGGGAACTTCATGAATTTACTATCATACAAGAGCACAAGATCACCAATATGAAATTGCTTCTTCTTAATGTGTCTATCATGCCATGCTTTTTCTCTAGCTTTCTGTACTTGTTGTTGGAAACCTGTAATGAATCTACCTTCCTCTAGTTCTAGTATCTTTGCCAGCCTTTCTTTCAACAGTAGCTGGGTCATCCATCTCTGTGAAGGCAGATATTCTGAGGCTAGGAAAAATGTACTCCATGGGCATAACTACTTCTTGTCCATAGACCAGCCTAAAAGGTGTATGGCCTGTCAACTTCTTGCAAGTGGTTCTATAAGCCCATAGTACTGCTGGAATTATAAGATCCCAATCATTTCTGTTAACATTACAAATCTTTGTCAGAGCATGCTCAAGGATCTTGTTAAAGGCTTCGACAGTTCCATTTGCTTGAGGATGGTAGGCAGTAATATTCGGATGATATACTTGAAATGTGATCCTTGATCACTCATAAGAATTCTAGGACACCCAAATATTGACAAGATATTATCAAAGATGAACTTCGTAGCTGTAGTAGCACTACAGTTCTTGACTGGCTGAGCTTCGGCCCAATGAGTAAGGTAATTAGTTGCTGTAATAATGTATCTTGCACCAGATTTCTTTGCAGGGGGATTGATAGGTCCAACAAAATCAATAGCCCACTTGTCAAATGCTTGTAAAGTTACCTGTGGAACCAAAGGCATCTCATCCCTCCTGGATGGTTTGCCTATCCTCTGACAGATATTGCAGCTATGATAATACTCTCTTGCATCCTTATGAATCGTAGGCCACCACAATCTGACTGTCAAAATCTTTTGAGCTATAGCTTTTCCTGCATAATGACCTCTTGCTGCTCCAAAATGTGCCTCAACCAAAATTAATGGTTTTTCATGCTCCAAGACACATCTACGCAGTATTTCATCTGGTCCCATCTTATATATTTGTCCTACTATCAAAGTAAAGTCAGATGCTCTAACCACCAGCTGCTTCTTCTGCTGTGTTGTCATCTCAGCGGGTGCAAAACCTGTAGACAAATACTGAACAATATCCTAAAAATAGTCATCAACCATCTGGATGGCAAACAATTGGGCATCAGGAAGACCTTCGTCCAAACTAGTGGGCTCTTCTCTTGACTCGAGCCTCGACAAGTGGTCAGGCCCTAGGTTAAGTCTTCCAGGCTTAACTATGATCTCAAAGTCATATTCCTGAAACAGAATCATCCATCTGCATATTCTTCCACCTAACACAGGCTTGTTAACCAAGTACTTCAAAGCAGAATGGTCAGTGAACATTTTATAATGAGATCCTAACAGATAATGTTGAAACTTCTGTAAGGCATAAACCATGGCTAGACCTTCTCGTTCTGTCATAGTATAGTTCTTTTCTTCTGTGGACAGTTTTCTACTTGCAAAAGCAATAGGGTGATCAATATTACCTTCACCTGACTGAGCCAATACTATACCCAAAGAAATGGAGGATGCATCGACATGTACATGAAACTCCTTATTCCAGTTGGGGAATACTAAGATAGGGGCAGCTACCATCTTTTCTTTCAAAATATCCAAGCTTTCCTGACACTCAGGTGTCCATTCAAACTTAATATCTTTCTTCAATTGCTTTTCCATAGGGGCTGTAATCTAAGCATATCCTTTGATGAATTTCCTATAATATCTAGTATGACCAAGTGTAGTACAAAGTTGCTTAACAGACTTCAGAGGTGGCAAGTTCACGATAATGGATATCTTCACAGGCTCCACCATCAATCCTTGTTTGCACACACTGTGACCTAGCAAAATTCCAAAAGGTGCACAAAAGATACACTTCTTCAAGTTCAATGAAATATGATGTTGTTTACACTTGTCCAGCATAAGTATTAAACTGGCTATATGATCTTTTAGTAACCCAAATATAGTCCAATCATCAAAGTAAACTTCCAAGAATTTATGTATAAATTCCTTAAATGCAGATATGACTACTCTGGAAAACATAGCAGGTGCATTCTTCAATCCAAAGGGCATAACTGTATATTGGAAAGATCCCATTTCTGTAGCAAAGGTTGTTTTATGTCGATCCTCTGGAGCAATTCTTATCTAATGGTAACCTGAAAATCCATCAGTGAAGGAATACACTTCTTGACCTCCGACATTGTCTAAAACTTCATCTGTAAAGGGAGTAGGAAAAGGATCATGTAAATAGGCATCATTCAGCTTCCTCAAATCAACACAAATTCTCATTTCTCCCTTGGTCTTCTTTTCTTGTACCACCATAGGGCTGACCCATTCAGACTCTTCGACAGGTTCAATGATTCCTGCAGCGAGCATCTTATCTAGCTCCATCCTGAATTTTTATTTATACTTAGGGTTCAGCCTATAAGGGTGTTGTTTTATAGGCTTCGCATCAGGCTTCAAAGGGATTTTTATCACTCCTATATCACCAAGGATACCTTTCATTTCTGAGAACTTCATCAGAAATAAATCCTGATATTCATGGAGAATTTGGGTCACTTTTCTCACCATTTCTTCATCCCAATAATCTCCAATGGTAGCGTACTTGGGTTGTTCTTCTAATCCAATGTTTATTGTCCTTGTCTTCAAGGGCTGAGTCACTTCAGGTGCTTCGACTGCTGGCCCATGTACTTCGCAGTGTCCTTCTGACTCAGAAATGTTAATGTTGAGCAGGTCATCATCCTCGTCAATTTAGAGGTTATAGCATTCTACTGCATTAGCCTCTTGTTCCTTCCAATCAGGTTGGTACTCTGTTATTTATTTATCATCAAACACCTTAGTATGGATCAACCTAATCACTATGTCTAAGGCAGGACAAACCTCATTAATAGAAAATGTCAGCACAAAACTATCAACAAGACTATCCCAACTTACTGTACCATGGCGAAGCTCCACCTTTGCATACCAGTTCTTTTCTACAGGTTCCAGAGTGTGTATAAACCTATGTACCCATTCTTCATAAGGTACATGCTTCCATGATTTATAACATTGCTCCAAATGTTCCTGAGGGCTAGTCTTACCATTAAATATGCTTTGCACCTCCTGAGGTTGATCCATGAATCTCAGGAGAAGGGAATTTTGACAAGTTTCCCAACTATGAATGTACTTTTTATGACCATTCCACCACCTAGCAGTTGTGGCTCTAAATACTGAATCTAGAGTCTCCGTTTTCTATGAATCTGGTACCTGCTCTGAAAATTGCAAAATAAAATCTTCGGGGTCTGTCAAGCCATCAAAAATAGGTAAGACTCTTGTCTGTGAGCCAAGCCATCTGAGAGACTTGGTAATTCTTGCACATCGATGTCCATGTAGTTCATAAAGTCTATTCTGCCAATTCTCTAAGCCTTCATCTGAATCACTCATGCAAGAACTGTCACACTTCCAATCCATTATACCTTCAGGAGTAGGGTTAACATAGTCTTCTTCGTTAGCGGTGATGTTGTAGATATGATCCAAATGTTGGACGGATTAAAGTAACTGAGAGGGGGGGGTGAATCGGTTATATACCAAAGTGTATCTTTTTAAAGGATGTTTCAGATTTATTATGGACATATGTTTAAACCATTCAACATATAGCAGCAAATTACATAACAGTCAACATTCAATCACATCAACGAACACAAGACACAATGTTTTCATGAGGAAACATTAAATACTCTTCTTCTTAAGAATGAAAGGTAAGCTCCAACTCCTCTTTACATTCTTTTATTTTGCCTGAGCTTCAACCCAGATGAGGCTACTACCTCTGGAAGCTCCAACTTCCAATTATACAAGCACCAACTTGTTTCTATTTTCTAGAACAACCAGAAGGATGCTACAACACCCTAGAGAACTCTTGTGAATTACAGAATGAATCAAACCCTTACAACCCCTCACTGTCTATGACTAGGCTTCATAAATCAGCATTTACATTACGATTCTAAATTAGACAGTATTGCAGATATTCACAACAGATGTTATAATTCTATCTCTGTACATTTTTCGTTGTTTATCATCAAGACTAAGCACATACAGAACTCACCGAGACTGTCACTATATCATTCTTATATTCTTTCTCATCTGGACTCTTCATACTCTGCAACTATCATCGTATCCAGCTCTTCAGTCCTTTTCTGCAATGTGCTCAATCTCTTATATTTAAAATTACCTTACTGAATAGCACCACCATTTTTCATCTGCTTGCTACAATATATATATACATATTCCAGTTGACTCCCATTCTCTCCGTTCATTACAGAAACGGTTACAGACTCTTCATTTTCCATCTAATTGCAAATGAGAAACAGTTAATAGGTCTCAAATGTTGATCTGTACAAAATGATTCACATTCCACGAATATCATAGATTCTCAAAAGTCTCTAACTGACAAAAAATTTAAGTCCTTCGAATGCCTAGTTTGTCTGACTCTCTGTATTCCACGAATAGTCATCATCGAATCAATACTATGCTAGACTCTGAATATGGAGACTTCCTCTATATATAACAGTGTTGTGCCGCAGCGGACACATATGTGAATTAAAATTTCATCGTTTCGGAAGAGGGACGGGAAACTAGCTCCGATGAGCTCTGTCTCAATCGACTGTCTTTTGGGTTTCGAGTCGGAAGCTTTGTTATTTTTGGCTTCCACCATTGCGGATCCTGAAATCCTTTTTACCTACACCATTGCGGCTCCCATTCCACTTCGATTTCTGATGTTTTGAATCTCCGACGTTGCGGCTCCTGTTCCGCTTTGAATTCCGATGTTTTGAAGCTCTGACGTTGTGGCTCCTGTTCCACTTTTCGCTTCGACATTTCGGAAGGGGATGTCCTTCCGACTTCTGACGTTTTTGTTTGCCGCAGAGCCCGTAGTCTTTCCATCTTCCGCCGTTGCGGATGAGAAAGTCACTATCCTTCTACCGTTTAGTCGTTTCTCCTCCGCTCGCGGATATGTTTGTTTGTCCATTGTCGTCGATCCTTGTGTTGTGGGCTTCCGCCATTGCAGATGACGAAGCCACTACCCTTCCACCATTGTGGATGAAAAATCACTATCTTTCTGGCCGCTTTGTTTTAGATCCTTCCCATTCTGTATAGTGTGATCAAATTATTCATTTAAAACTCTGTCTTATATATGTGAATCACTGTATAGATGTAACACTTGATCGTTTTCGTCCTTCTGTTTCATTTATTTGAATGTATAATAAAATCCTTTGTTGTAGTGAACTGTGTAATCAAAGTTTGGCATATGGCAACATTCAGACTATGTAGAAAAACTGGCTAACAAACTCCCCCTTTGACATGATGACAAACTTTGAAAGCTTTCTGCCCCTTTTGACATCCATGGAAAAGATAGAAAGAGAACTCCCCCTGTGAATATGTCTCCCCCTGTCACTAACAGCTGAAAAAATGAAACCAATCTGTACTAAATATGTTCAGAAAGCAAGAGAACACAGAAATAACCAAAATATAGAACCATTTGACACCAGGAGATCAGAACCTGTAATGTGAATGAGAAAATATTCAGATAGGACAAACCCCCAACTGAGCTCGAATCATTTCAAACTGAGATTTGGGAAGAGGCTTAGTGAAAATATCAGCAATCTGGTCTTTTGTTCCAACATATTCAAGCTTAATAACTTTGGACAGCACCTGCTCTCTCAGAAAATGATATTTGATGGGTATGTGTTTAGTCTTTGAGTGCATCACTGGGTTCTTTGAAATGCTTATTGCACTTGTATTATCACAGAAAATGGGAATGGGATCATCATTCTGTATGTGCATATCCTTCAACATCTGCTTCATCCAAAGAATCTGGGTGCAACATCCTGCTGCTGCTATATACTCTGCTTCAGCTGTAGATAATGAAATAGATGATTGTTTCTTACTGGACTAGCTTACCAAACAACCTCCAAGAAAGAAGGCATCACCACTGGTACTTTTCCTGTCATCAACACATCCATCCTAGTCAGCATTAGTAAATGCATATAAGTCCAGAGAGTTATCTTTTGGATACCATAAACTATGATTTGTTGTTCCTTTTAAGTATCTGAAAATCCTCTTTACAGCCAACAAGTAACCATTCTTAGGTGAAGCCTGAAATCTTCCAACCTGACAAACAGCATGCATAATATCTGGCCTAGTTGTTGTAGCATAGAGTAGACTGCCAATCATGGATCTGTACATAGTCTGGTCTACATCTCTAGAGTCATCATCTTTACTGAGTTTACATCCAGTGACCATAGGTGTACCAACTGGCTTACAGTCCTCCATCTTTAACATTTCATTAATGTATTTAGTTTGAGAGATAGAGACACCTCTGTCACATTGATTGATTTGTAATCCAAGAAAGAACTTCATTTCTCCTAGCATAGACATTTCGAATTCCTGTTGCATTCTTTCAGCAAACTTTGTGCTCAGTCTATCATCATCACTCCCAAAAATTATGTCATCAACATAAACTTCTATAATAATAAGGCTATTATTCTCTTCTTTAATGTACAGGTTACTATCTGTGTGACCTTTCTTGAATCCTTGCTGCATTAAGTAGTTATCTAGTCTGGAGTACCATGCCCTAGGTGCTTGCTTTAATCCATATAACACTTTCCTCAATATGTAAACAAACTATGATGCATCCTGTACATGAAATCCTTCTGGCTTCTCCATGTAGACTTCCTCTTCCAGATCACCATTCAGAAAAGCTGACTTCACATCCATTTGGTAGACTTTAATTTGTTTGGAGCTGGCATATGCTAAGATCAACCTTATTTCTTCCATTCTAGCAACAGGGGAAAATGTTTCACTATAATCAATCCCTTCTACCTGTGCATAACCTTTGCAGACTAGTCTTGCTTTATTTCTGGTTACTTTTCCTGTATCATCCAGTTTATTCCTGAAAACACACTTAGCTCCTATTACATTTTTGTTTGCAGGTCTAGGAACTAGTTCCCAGGTATGATTCTTTTCGATTTGACTAAGCTCTTCCTTCATAGCATTTACCCAATGTTCATCTTTGATAGCTTCATTCATGTTTTTTGGTTCAGTCAGAGAGAGAAGTGATACCTGCTTTTCAAGGATGGGTTGTTGTCTTTTACTTCTTGTCTCGACACCTGAGTTTATATCCCCAATAATCAGTTCTTCAGAGTGATTTTTCTGTATTCGACTACTTGGATATTTTGTTGAAATTGTATTTTTTGAAGGACTAAAGCATTTTTCATCATCACATGTAGATTTGTTACTGTCATCAACCTTAACCTCTTCATCATCTGACCTGTGCTTGTCAAATATATCATGAGTCTCAAACTCCTTTTGCTTAGTCTTTGATTTTAAGAATGCAGATTCATCAAATGTT
>LPNX010985864.1:45657-137586 GCA_001517045.1 Pseudotsuga menziesii
TGTAAACGTTTGAAAGCAGTCAAAAGATTTAGATTTCTTTTTCAATAAGTAAAGCCAAGTCATTCTAGTGTAATCATCCACAAACAATAAGAAATACTTTTCTCCTTTCATCCCTTTTGTTCTCATGGGCCCACAAATATCAGTATGCACTATCTCAAGCGGTTTAGTTGTGGAGTATTCTTTTGTTTTAAATCTGACTCTTGTTTGTTTCCCATGTTGGCATTGCTTGCACACTGAACCTGAGAGATTCTTTAAAGATGGTAAATCTCTTACAGCTTCATTCTTACTCATATTGATTAGATTATCAAAATTGATGTGACCTAGTCTCTTGTGCCACAACCAGCTTTCATTCTCATTACTAAGACATCATTCATTCTTTTTCTCATCTAGAATATAGACATTGCTTGCACTTCTTGTGGTTGTACCTATTAGTTTATCTGTTTTCACATCTCTGATTTGACATCCATTTGAATCAAATATCATGTAGCGTCCCTTATCACATGTTTGACTAACACTCAGCAAGTTGTGTTCCATATCTTCTATCAACATGACATTTTCAGCCAAGTTTTTCTTATTGTTTAAACATACAGTCCCTCTTCCAATTATTCTAGCTGTCTGATCATTTCCAAATGTGACAGATCCCTCTTTTCCTTTGTCTAGTTTGATAAACAAATGTTTACTTCCTGTCATATGTTTGGAGCATCCACTGTCTATTATCCATTTTATTTTATGTTCAGCTTGCAGTGCTACATTACAATTTTCAGTCTTCAGATTTTCAGTCTTCCTTTTCCAGATTTGAGTTTGTTGATGAGTACAGATGAGTTTACTACCTTTTTGAAAGTTGGTAGGGCAATTTCTTGAAATATGACCAAAATTTTGACATTTATAACATTATGTTTCATGGTTTAAAATATCAAATCTATTATGAGTATTTCTATTTCTGTTTTGACTTGTCACATCCAATCTTTTTCCATATCCATGTCTAGACTTCTCATACCCATTATGTTCATATATTTTTCTTGAAAATTTAGTGCAAAACGCAGCCTTGTGTACTGCGGATGAGAAAGTCACTATCTTCTAAGGTATGCAAATCTGCTCTTTCTTCTAATGCAGAAACCTTAGGATTAAATCTAGCAGGAAGAGATCTAAGAACCTTTTGTACAAGATCTTCATCTTTAATCTTTTGTCCTAGCCCTCTCATGGTATTGGCAACTTCATCTATTCGAAGGAAATAAGTGGCTATATCTTCAGATTCTTCCTTTTTCAAACTTTCAAATTGAGATCTATATGTTTGTAATTTGGCATTTTTAACTTTATCATCCCCTTCATAGACTGTTTTCAGTTTGTCCCAAATTTCTTTTGCTGAGGAACAGTTCATTACTTTAACAAAATCTGAAGCTGCTAGGCCTCCTAGAATACCATACATAGCCTTTGAATTACTCTCATAGATTCTTCTACTTATAGGATCTATGGGAATAGTTGCTGGAACATTATATGTATTTAAACAAGCTTGCCATACATCAACTCCTTGAGACTATAGAAACAGTTTCATTCTTATACTCCAAAAGGCATAATTATGTCCATCAAATAGAGGCAGTCCATGTTTGGTAAATTCTGATTTCTTGTCCATTGATTAGGATCTAGATTCCAGTGGTTAAACCGATTTGAAGCAACCTGGCTCTGATACCAATTGTTGGACGGATTAAAGTAACTAAGAGGGGGGGGGTGAATCAGTTATATACCAAAGTTCATCTTTTTAAAGGATGTTTCAGATTTATTATGGACATATGTTTAAACCATTCAACATATAGCAGCAAATTACATAACAGTCAACATTCAATCACATCAACGAACATAAGACACAATGTTTTCATGAGGAAACAGTAAATACTCTTCTTCTTAAGAATGAAAGGTAAGCTCCAACTCCTCTTTACATTCTTTTATTTTTCTTGAGCTTCAACCCAGACAAGGCTGCTACCTCTGGAAGCTCCAAATTCCAATTATACAAGCACCAACTTGTTTCTATTTTCTGGCAACAACCAGAAGGATGCTACAACACCCCAGAGAACTCTTGTGAATTACAGAATGAATCAAACCCTTACAACCCCTCACTGTCTATGACTAGGCTTCATAAATTAGCATTTACATTATGATTCTGAATTAGACAGTATTGCAGATATTCACAACAGATGTTATAATTCTATCTCTGTACATTTTTCTCTGTTTATCATCAAGACTAAGCACATACAGAACTCACCGAGACTGTCACTGTATCATTCTTATATTCTTTCTCATCCGGACTCTTCATACTCTGCAACTATCATTGTATCCAGCTCTTCAATCCTTTTCTGCAATGTGCTCAATCTCTTATATTCGAAATTACCTTACTGAACAGCGCCACCTTTTTTCGTCTGCTTGCTACAATATATATATACATATTCCAGTCGATTCCCATTCTCTCCGTTCATTACAGAAACGGTTACGAACTCTTCATTTTCCATCTAATTGAAAATGAGAAACAGTTAATAGGTCTCAAATGTTGATCTATACAAAATAATTCACATTCCATGAATATCATAGATTCTCAAAAGTCTCTAACTGACAAAAACTTTAAGTCCTTCGAATGCCCAGTTTGTTTGACTCTCTGCATTCCATGAATAGTCATCATCGAATCAATACTGTGCTAGACTCTTCAAGTTCCATTGTTTCCAGATCAAAGGACCCTGGGTTCGGCTCTGAATATGAAGACTTCCTCTGTATATAATAGTGTTGTGCTGCAGCGGACACATATGTGAATTAATCTTTTGCCGTTTTGGAAGAGGGACGAGAAACTAGCTCCGATGAGCTCTGTCTCAATCGGCTGTCTTTTGGGTTTCGAGTCAGAAGTTTTGTTATTTTTGGCTTCCGCCATTGCGGCTCCCAAAAGCCTTTATACCTCCGCCGTTGCGGCTCCCGTTCCACTTCGACTTTCGATTTTTTGAAGCTCCGACATTGCGGCTCCTATTTCGCTTTGACTTCTGATGTTTTGAAGCTCCGACGTTGCAGCTCCTGTTCCGCTTTTCACTCCGACGTTTCGGAAGGGGATGTCCTTCCGACTTCCGATGTTTTTTTTTGTCGCGAGCCCGTAGTCTTTCCATCTTCCATCGTTGCGGATGAGAAAGTCACTATCCTTCTACCGTTTAGTCATTTCTCCTCCATTCACCGATATGTTTGTTTGTCCATTGTCGCTGATCCTTGTGTTGTGGGCTTCCGCCATTGCGGATGACGAAGCCACTACCCTTCCGCCGTTGTGGATGAAAAATCGCTATCTTTCCAGTCGCTTTATTTCATATCCTTCCCATTCTGTATAGTGTGATCAAATTATTCATTTAAAACTCTGTCTTATATATGTGAATCGCTATATACATGTAACACTTGATCGTTTTCATCCTTCTTTTTCATTTATTTGAATGTATAATAAAATCCTCTGTTGTAGTGAACTATGTAATCAAAGTTTGGCATATGGCAACATTCAGACTGTGTAGAAAAACTGGCTAACACCAAAACATCCTAATCTTCATCTCTGATTGGCTCTGTGTACCTTTCTCATTGAGAAGGGTCCAAGGGTACTATGACTCTCAAGCCTTTTCCTTCAAAATTCATTTTCCTATTCTTAAGGTTGATTACTACAGAATTCTCTATTTCCCATTCAATTCCTAGCAAGGCTGGATAGGGGTTGTTATCATCAATTATTTCAATGACTTCAAAATCTGCTAAGGTACTGACTCCATCAATATCTACTGGGACACGAGGGAATCTTCCTAGGGGCACAATCTTCTGCTGATTGGCTAACCTCGACTGTATAGGGGACCATTCAAGGGTAGGTTTTACCATTTGTTCCCATGTCTACTTAGTTAAGACATTTAATTCTAATCCCAGGTCTAAAATGATATCGGTCATGTCATACTCTCCTATCTGAGCATGCAACCTCATTTCTCCTCCAATCCTTCTAACTCTATTAACAATTTTTTATTTACCAGAGCTTCGTTGAGGTTCGCAAGAAGCAATAACTTTCTGTAACTCATTTAAAGCATTCAGATTCCTTAATAGCTTCATACAACTCTATAAAAATGATGACAATGTACTTACTTTATCCGTCAAAGCTTCTTGAGACTGTGACTGCTGTTGATGCTGTTGCGCAGGTGCTACTGATGTTCCTGGATCATCAAAGTCTTTTTTGGATTCCATAAATGTTTCTTTTTCTCTTCCTACATCGAATTTTGGAATTTTATCTGGGGTCTTGCGAACCCAAGCCTTGTCAGGCTGTTTCTCCTTATTCTGCACTTGCGTCATAGCTCCACTCCTTGTAACAATGTTAATGGCTGGGACAGGTCTTTGCTCCACAAAAATCATCTGAATGTTCTAAGTAGGAGGGGCATTTCTTTCTTGTATCTTGGCTATCAACTGCGGGCATTGCTCAATCACATGATCTACTGCTCTGCAATATCGACATGTCGTAGTTGGGTTCCGACAGTCTCTAGCTACATGTCCTACTTGATTACAGTTATAGCAAACAACCTGGCCTCGACCTCTTCCAGGCATACCACCACGACCATGACCTCCAAAAGTACCTTGACCTCGGTGGTAACCATACCCATCATTTCCTTGTGCATCATTTTGTACCCTATAAGCATCATAGGTGCGCTCTCTCGTAAGGTCAAAGCTGCGACACTCATCTTCGTTGTGTCCAATTGACTTACAAAACTTGCAATAGGGATTCTTAGGTACCTAGACATATCGCTGTAGCAGATAGTAGTCTTCAGGTCGATGCTGACCATTTTTTCTGCAGATCTCACAATATAGAACATTAGGGTTAAATGGGTTTGGCGCACCAGTATTTAGGTAATTTCTTAACACAGGACACTATTCCTTGTTGTAACCTTCTATCTTACATCATGTACACCAAACCTCTTCATGAATAGATTTCCCCTTCTTCATGTCGTGAAGCTCCAAATCCATTTCTTCCAACTGTGCTTGTATTTGGGCTATGCCAAAATTATCTTCGATAGGAGTTGTCTCCAGTTTCATGGCAATCTCCAAAGCCTCTTGCTGATCAGCAACCTTCTGTTGCATGAGTGGAGTTCTAATATGGGGTAATAATGCTGCTATGAACCATTCTTTATGTTGTTCTTGTCCAATAGTGAAACTTACTTGATCCAACAGAACCTTGAACCTCTGATCAAAGTCCCAAACTGTTCACCTCACCTCTGCTAAATTTCTTTTAACTCCATTATACACTGTGACTCTGATTTAGACTTCTTGAACTCTTTGATCATTGCTGTTTTAATATCATCCAGGACATGGTTCTGAGTACTGGAAAACCTCATGAACCAGGTCAAAGCTAGGTCTCCTAAAGAAGTGACCAGCTGCACTCTTCTGATATCTTGATCCATAATGTTCTTGCCAGTCCAAACAGCTTCGTATAAGAACCAAAACTTCTCTGGATCCTCTGATCCAGTTCCTTTGAACACTCGGAGCTTGATATCATCAGTCATATGGGCCATAGTGGATCTAGGGGGGGGAGAACTTACTGGGGTAGACTGACCTCCGATAGGAATACTCGGGCTAGGGTTACTTTCAGACTGCGATGGTTTCTCAAGGGTAACAGATCTGCGTTGCGGAGTTATAGGAGGGTTTCTAACAAAAGGGGTTTCTTCAAATTCAGGGACTTCTGGACTTAATGGCGTATACTCTGTATTCTGGCCTAGGGTATAGGATTCTAGGTTTCTCTTGTATCTTTTACTACTTCGCAGCAAACCACTTTGCTCGTCGAAGTTACTTTCACTTCCAAACATAGGTTAGTAAAAATAAATCTAGCAATCTGATTCTATAAGTAATATACCTTTCTTAGCCAAGAGAATTTTAATTTGCAGACCAAATGAATTTAGGTACTTACCCCTTGGTCCTTTGAAAACTATCTTTCAGCTTCGCTAAAAGAGGTAGTTGTGTCGATGGCAAACTCTGTCACAAATGCTTCAAGGGTTCGCGTTGTCCAGAAATCAACAGCTCGTGATATCGCGTTGTTCACTCTTTTCAATATGTTAATTCTTGTGGGGGTCCAATCAAGAAACTGATCTTCCTTGAAGTTGGTCTTTCTTTCTGTCAACCTAGATAACCACTGGTGCAATTCTATGTGGATACTACCAAAGAAAATTTCATGAATATCAGTAAAAACGTACCTTTGCAAAAAGTCATCTGAGCTGCGATGAGGATCCTTATTTTCTTGCTCAGGAAATTTTAGATAAGTCTCTTCAATCCAATCAGTTATTTCTTTTACGGTGGGCCTCCAAAAAATAGCCCTTCAGGTACGATGTAGATCCCTCTTAAAGTAGATACTGAGTTCAACCGGAAACGGAACCAATTTTTTGGGCTATAGGTCAGACTTGGGGTTTATACTTTAACTTCACACCAACAAAAAGACCCACAGTGTTGTCCCTTTCGGCAACAACCTGCGAACAGGTTGTAGTCTCACTCGAAACAGCTATGGGGTGCCGCAGAATCAGGTTTTTATAAGCAGAAGAGGGATATTATTGTACCTTTAGCCTTAACAACAAATATTCATGCAAAATAGAGTTTCGACATTCACTTATATAGCTTCACAGTTAGATAAACAAATAGTTTCTTGCTTAACCCTTAACTGGGAATTCATAGCCAAGTTAATATTTAGTAGTTATCTTACTTATCATTTATCTACTTATCAATGCATAAAAAGAAAAAAGAAACAATATAAAAGCACAACCACAACACAAGATATAATGTGATTCACCCCCAGGGTAGGGTCTACGTCCACAGAACTCCACTTTTATTCAACTTTTCACAAAACAATAGTTTTGATCTGCGCACTCAGCTGCAGATCCTTTCCTTCAAGTCTAGCTGTGCACATAGTTACAGTTCCTTTCTTACAACTCTAAGCTGCGCACTTAGCTGCAATTCCTTTCCTTACAAAAACCCTCTGTGCACACAGCTGCAATTCCTTCTTACAAAAACCCTCTGCACACACAGCTGCAGAGGTCGTCCATGCACACAGCTGGGACTTGACCTTAAAAACCAAAATAGATCTTAACTTCGCATCACATGATCCTCATGTCATTAGATACCCTTGACATCTTTACATGAGTTCCTATTTATACAAGTGCACTCTTACAAAATCATGGGCTTACACCCGAAAATTATGGATAATTACAAAAAGAGGGATTTGACTCAACCCTGACACCCCTAAGACTATTTTGACGTGCAACTCCACTTACAAGCTTCCACAAAAACCGCGGAGTTACCAAAATTAGTGACCATTAAGGCGCCTGCCCCAACATTGGGCCAATTTTATTGCACAATCCATCTATCATTTGAGGTACATACAAAATTTGTATGCCTAAGGCTTGCTATATCATGAATTTGAAGAATCGAAGTTACATAAATTGCATCAAAAAAATTTCAAAGGCTAAGGGGAAGAACCCTAAATTAAGTGGTGGAAAAATCAAAATGGCCATTTTTTGGGATTAACATCTTCAACAAAATTTAGGAGTACAACCATCAATCCAACCTACCTTCTTTCATAATAAAAGAATCAATCCGACCTACCCTTTTTTTCACTATTGAAACAAGGTTGGCATTCTTTGTGATAGGGTTGAAGGTGGATGTTATTGTTGTTGAAAGTATCTTGAGATACATCAATGATCTGAACTATCTGAGGTATATTGTTGAAGTACTGACTTGATTAGGGTAGCCTCCAATTGTTGCTCATCACCTTACATGCAGGTTCATCATTATATGCAACTCCAATTTGCCTAAATGTGCATAGTAGTCCCTTCTTTATGCCTAGGGTGCCTTCTCCACGATTGCAACAAACCCAGGACTAATGTTATTTATGTTGAGATTGCACCCAAAATTATTTTTTTTGTGGTTTGTTGAGAATTAATTTGAGGCAGCGACTTAGGGAAGAGGGTGGATGGACTGTCCAGACACACCTAAAATGCTTAATCATTGCCCAGGATTAAAAGTGCTCAGGGTGAAGTTTTACTTCTATCTTATGATTTTTGTCACTGCCTAGAATTATCATTAACATGTTGTTACCCATTTAAAAGTGTGCAAAATTATCTCTGAAAAAAGGTCCACTGAATTATGTATATTAGGATTCAACTTAACAATGAAATCAACAAGTCTAGGAAAATATTCTAGTACATTTCCTTTATAGTAATGGACAAATAATGATGTTAGTTCTTGGAGATCCTATAGAGTGGATGTTTTAACCTCTTCAGTACTACTCTATAGTGCATAACCCAACACTTCAGAGAATATTCTAATGGTTTTCTCATACATCTTGGGGTATCCTAATCAATTTCGTAATGATAGATGGGAGGAATGCATTCCGAAATTCCATGGGCAATAGGAATCTTCTAGGTTTCATGTTGAATTACATATTGAATCTCTTCCAAGGTTGAATGTGGCCCTGAGGATATTAAGATGAATATGTTCAATATATAGCTTAACTTGTAAAAACGTGAAATAAGAAATTGGTATATATGGATTCCTAGTAAGGGTGTATACTCAATTGTGAATGTTCTCAAGCTATTATACAAGATATGGGATCCTATTCTTGATGAGGAATTTGTTGAGGATCCAGTTTACCCTCCACAAAATCAAGCCCTTGAAAAAATCAATGAGGGTTCCTTTGAAGAAGGCCCTATTTATGAAAGAACCCATTCTCCTATTATATTACCTCATCCCAAGAATCTGAATTAGATGGTCCATATTGTTGAGATTCTGATGAGGAATATTTTGTAGGAAAACCCTTGTTTGATGATGAGATGGAAAGTGCATGCATTTATCCATTTCATAAAGAGTTGTATGTTATATTTGAAATCAATAATCATAGTTTTGGGGACCCCATATATTATTCATATAGTGAAGCATATAATGAGGGACCTAAATATTTGGAACCTATAGAGCAACCAAGTATCCACTCTACAGGATCTCCAAGAACTGACATCATTATATCTTTACTCATTCGATTTCCTACAAATTGTTGTACCTTGCTTAGTGCTCCTCTCTGTTTATCATTTAGGATCAACTTAACGGTGAA
Organism: Pseudotsuga menziesii; assembly: GCA_001517045.1. Classification (NCBI taxonomy): domain Eukaryota; kingdom Viridiplantae; phylum Streptophyta; class Pinopsida; order Pinales; family Pinaceae; genus Pseudotsuga; species Pseudotsuga menziesii. The sequence goes on from LPNX010985864.1 coordinate 54,776, forward strand.
ATCAACAAGTCCAGGCAAATATTATAGTACAAGTATTGTACATATCATATTACAAGAATGACTATCCACTATTATCCCAAAAGCCTTACAATTAAAGCAACCGCAACACCCTTCTATTGTTTAACCATATTATACTAGCTATCAACTATAAAAACATCATTAATCACAATACCAACAACCCTTTTCCAGGCCTAAACCTTTACAAAATATATCCTCTCTTAAGGGTGAGGAGTTCCAATCAAAACCATATATATCCAATGTCTTTCTTCACTGTTTGGCTTGATGGACTGCCTGTTATCTTGTCTCCTTATCTAACCAAATGTCTTCCATCTCTCACCACCTCATCGAAAAAATGTTATTTTAAAAATTAAAAATTAAGGTCCTAATAAGACCAAACAAAACTTGTTGGCGTTCCGTCATGTTGGTAATCCGTGTGTTTCCCCTGTCCAATGGACAACCCTCCTGTTGTATATGCTATCCATTCGATTTGATGCTATACATATAGACATGGATGTTCTAAATGACATGAAGAAAAATCCAATCATCCATAAACCGAGTTAGATCAATTTTTGAAACCGAGTGGTTAATCGAGTTCATTCCAACATTGATAAACCATTTATAATCATATAGGGGTGGGGAATTCATCTCATTCAAGTCAGGTTTTTAATTGTTGTAACAAAATCTTGGAGCACAATAAAGAGTGGGAACTATTTCTGAAGGTAAACCACTGCTCTATTCGGGTCAAGTATTCACATAGAACTTGTTTGGGTACACAGGGTACTCCCAAAAGACCGAACACCTTCAACAACCGCTTCACACAAATAAATCACAGATCAACACACCAATGTTTGTCACGTGGTTAAAACCCTCAAGAGGGAAATAGTCCACGGCCCCAGCCAAATAGCTACTTGGAGCAATTTATTATGCAAAAGAAAAAAAGTCACATATGAGCTTCTCATAATTGATCAACTAGCCAAGGACCCTCTATGCTCTTTAAATAGAGATCATAGACCAATCGGGTGTTAAGCCATGGATCAATGGTAGGTATGATCTAAAAGAAGTCGAACCGTTGGATCACTCTATGTCTAGAACATATAATGACCATCGGATTAGAATATTTACAAATGCATACTAAAGAAACACACTTTTACGTAACAGATATATTACACAAGTTGATCTTAACTAACTCCTAAGTGTCTAAATATCCTAACAGAACTACTCCCTACTCCCTTGCAGCTCCGATGATGGGTGGGCTACGATGAGCCAAGAGATAATGTTTCCCCTAGCTCTCATCTATCCTAATGTAATGTGTCAATCTAGGGCATCTAAAATTTTAGTTTGGAATTGATGTGGTTGTAGCTGTTTTCCCACAAATACACAGCAAACATCACAGCATGCCCAAAAAAACTAAAACCCTGAACCGGTTGCATTCCCAAAAAACCCTGTCACAGCATGCCCAAAAAATGAGGTGATTCTTACCCATTGAGCCATGAGCTCCAAATCGAAACCGTGGATCGAAATCATGAGCCACCACGAAATGACACATAGGAGCTACTCCAAAATTCATAAAACTGTCCAAATTGTATAGACCTGTCCAGAACGAGTCATCCATATTTTATATTATATGTATTTTATGTTTACTATGTTTTTTTATTATTTATTATTTTATCATCATCATCCATATATAGGTATTGATATGAAGGTTAATTTCTACACATATCCACAAATAGGTAGTGATATGAACTTTTCACCAACATTACAAATAAGTAAAACTTACTGTACTTCAAAGATACTTGTTTTGTAATCCACCAACATTAAGAATAAGTAAAACTTAGTTTACTTCAAATATTCATTTTCAGAAAAAATTTCATAATATTGGCAAACCTTTCAATCAAAAAGTGATGAGAAGGAAATTGTTGAATATAGGCAATAAAATGAAAGGAATTTTTTGTATCCTTGAAGTACTTCTTATATCTAATAGATTCCTCGACTTCTAGAACTATGGGTCCCAAATATAAGTTCAATAGAGAGATGCAAACCTAAGAGGAATAAAAACATCCTAGCTTGAATAATGAACCTTCACATTAATGAGGGAAGAACCATCTACATAACGACACATCCCTATCTTGGATAAATGAAAATAAAGTCCGGCACCATGATGACGAAGATGATGACGACCTTGATGATGATGATGTTGATGTTAATGCTTATCATGATGATGATGATAATGATGATTATAATGATGTTGATGATTATGATGACCTTATCCTTATGAGGATTATGATGAAGATGATGATGTGTGATTATGAGGGTCCAACATCATCGTCATCAATGTATCAATGTGCTTGTCACATTGGAGCACCGTGACCCAATTTTCACAAAAAGTATGTCCACTCAATGTCCAATAAAAAAATATTTCCTAAGTTTATCCATTTAATAAGTTAAGATGGTTGTATCTTTTAACATTCTTGATATTCATTTTTGAATTGTCTTATTCACGAAGTCTCATGATTGGATTTTCGTTCATGGTGAAGACCGATGGTACATCTAATTATCATGATGATGAAGACGATGGTGATCAACATGATGAAGCTGATGGTGATGATGGTGATGATGATGATGATGATGATGATTATATCATCATCATCGTGATCCTCATCCTCGATTTTGACGATGATGATGATATCTTCATCATCGTGATCCTCATCCTCACCATCAGCAGCATCATGATGTAGATCACCATCATCATCATCGTCGTCATCATTTCCTTCATCATCATCTGTAAAATCCCAAACTAATATTTTCCTGTTTATGTGTATACTATAGATGGCTAATAGACTTACTTCTTAATCAAATAGGAAATAAATCATCAAACTTTGCATGCATGCAATTGCATGCAAATATGTGCCCTAGAAAAATACTAAGATATTGTAAAATAGGAGAAATCAATGCATGTACATACCAGTATATAGATCAGCTAATGGTGAAGAGACTGGTCCCAGCATGCAAGGATTATGCCGAAGGAATAACGAGATACACCAAATTGTCCTCCACAGGTGAATGCGCCCTCCTCTCAAACTGTATAAGCTCCAGAATAATAAATAAGCTACTGCTGGAAGCCTGGATAATGTGCACTAGGGTTATAATACCCCTCTGATGATGATGGAAGCAGCATGCGAAATTTTTGAACAATGTAGGTAGGAAAATGAATTGCTTTGTCTCTAATCACGGTGACATGGTGTGACGGTGAAACCCTCTGGATGGATGACTAATAAACTTCCCGGAATAACTGTTGAATGTAACTTGATGGTGAACTAGTGTTGAACCTGGATGATCCAACCTAATGATGAACTGAGGAAGATAGATTTCACTTCCGAAATACACCAGTTAGCTGAGCATGCACTCAACCCCAACTTAGCTCACCGAGCTCTCCAATTCGACTCCACAAATCAATTATCACATAAGTGACTTCTCCCTTCACTTTATCTTTCTTTTATAACTTTCAATTACAAAAACCCTAACTTTTGACCTAATTAGGTCACTTTATCTTCTAATTTGCAATTGACTTGCATGCATGCGCAAACCCTAACTTTTGACATAATTAGGTCATTTTATCTTCTAATTTGTGATTGACTTGCATGCATGCACATGGAGACTTAATCGGGTGCATGCATCATTAAATAATGCCTGGGTGTCATGCATGCAGGTGGCCTTTGGCTCTAGTGGCCCTCTTCAACCCAATGGTGATATAATACTGATGCCCTAGATCTTCTATATATGGCATTAGTCTTCGATTGATTCCTTGACTGTCAGTACCTGCTCGAACCTATAGGAATCACATAGGTTAGCGGGTTGGTACTCAAATGCCTAAGCAGAAGAGGACATTACAGTCCTCCCTGCTTGAATTTGCTTGTCCTCAAGCAACTGTAAAGTTGGGTGTTGTAATACATGTTCTGCCTCCCAAGTACCCTCCTCTATAGGCAGATATTTCCATTGAACCAGGTAATCTCCGATGATTCTGTTCCTCAGTTTCCGCTCTCACACCTCTAGGATGTGCTCTGAAATCAGAACCAATTGCCCCTTGTCATCAAGGGGAGGCAGCTTGGAAGATTTAACAATCTATTGACCAACCAACTTCTTGATATTGGATACATGAAATAGGTTGTGAATATTACTCTCTAGGGGTAGTTCTAGCTCATATGCTACCTCTCTGACCTTCCGAATTATCTTGTATGGACCATAGAAACGAGGTTGGATTTTTTCTGCTCCTTTATTTTTAAGAGATGACTGTTGGTAAGGCTAGAGGTGTAAATGTTGGGCTTAGGGAAGACCTGGGTTCTATACTTTTTTCTTCGCACCAACAAAAGACCCACAGTGTTGGCCCTTTCGGCAACAACCTGCAAACAGGTTGTAGTCTCACCCGAAACAGCTATGGGGTGCCGCAAAATCAGGTTTCTGCAAGCAGAAGAGGGATATTATTGTACCTTTAGCCTTTAACAAATCATTATCATACAATACAGATCTTCAAAAATCACTTATATAGCTTCGCAGTTAGATAAAAAAACAGTGTCTTGCTTAACCCTTAACTGGGAATTCACGGCAAAGTTAGTATTTAGCAGTGATCTTAATTATCAGTTATTCTACTTATCAATGCATAAAAGAACATAATAGAAACAACAAAAAAGAACCACAACACAAGATATAACGTGGTTCACCCCCATTTTAGGGGCTACATCCACAAAACTATGTTTTATTCAACTCTTTACAAAAACCACAGTTCTGATCTGCGCACTCAGCTGCAAATCCCTTCAATTCCTCAGGCTGCGCACTTAGTTGCAGATCTCTGTGCACACAGCTGCATAGGTTTTCCACGCACAGAGCTGGGACTTAACCATTCTTACAAAACTATCCTTAGCTTCACATCAAATCATCTTACATCAAAATCCTAACCTAACTCTTTTACAAAAGTGCTTATTTATACAAGTGCACTTATTACAAAACCATGGGCACCCCAAACCCTAAACCTTGGACTTAAACCATGGGTTAATTACAAAAGGAGGGCTTTGACTCAACCCTGACACCCCTAAGACTATTTTGAGTCACAACTCCACTTACAAGCTTCCACAAAAACCGTAGATTTACCAAAATTAAGGACCATGAAGGTGCGCGCCCCAACAGGCCCCTAAGACTCACCAGTGTCCCGTCCCAAGACACTCTGTTGTTTGTCTGGTGGGAGAACTTTGTTGGTGAAGATAGTGAACTGCTAGTTGAGGCCACGCATGATATTGTCGGCTGCTTGCTCCTTCTCCACCAACTCCTGTAATGCTGCTACTGACGCTTCACTAGCCTTTTCCTGTACAAATGCATCATACTCCTTCAAAACTTTGAGTTGGTTGTCCACAGCAGTACTCAACTCCAAGGCCTCATTGACAAGGGTCTGCATAGAGTTTTCTAGTAGTGTTTCTTTCGTTTTGTACGACTCAATTTCCTGTTGGATTTCCTTGCTTTGCTTTACCTTGAGCATTTTATGCATAGGAGGCAGGGTCTTAATTTCCACTTTCACTGCATCCAACTCTTCCTGTCACTGCTTGATGGTTTCTTGCAGCTGTTCTACGTCTGGATTTTCCTGCAGTGTCATCCAGGTGTCAATTCTTTCCTCTAGTAGCTTGGATGCACTGCCTACAAGATCAGAGATATTCATTGCTGAGGCCTGAATGTCTCTACGACGCTGCTCCCTGATCTCTAGTGGGCTCTCCGGGATGATGCGTAGTTGAAGCTCTGCAATCTGAGCCTCATGTTCTGCTTTGAGCTTCCCTATTTCACTGCAAGTATGTTGTGTGTATTCTTTCATCTTGGCAATTCTTTGCTCCGGCTCTTCCTCATCCTGTATGTCGAAGTCAGGAAGACTTTGACATGCCTCATCCAATACTCATGCCAATGTGACCTGCTTACATTCTGCGTTGCTCTTCCTCTGCTCTGCTTCCTTCAACTGTGCTTCGAGGCTCTCACTCCACTTCATGGTATTTTCCAATTGTATCTGTGAGTAGGTGTCCCGTGCTTGGATCTCCTTCATGATCGCTAATTGGCAGAGATGCAACTCCATCATGGACATCTTGGTGTAATCGATTCCAACTATCATGCTCATCTCCAAGCGAGATGCTGCGTTAGTTATTATGAGTGCTGCGCTTGACACTTGTCCCCTGTTTTCTCTAACTGGCCATTGTCTTGTGTCAGGCTACGCACTTATTGGGGTGCTGTTTGCTGCAGCACCAGTTGCTGATTTTTCTGCTAACTCCTTCAGCTCTGAAATTCCCCGAGCTACGCCAGTGAGTGCATCAAGGTGTGCAACTGCAAACTCTGACCATTTCTTGGTGAGAACTTCTATGGACTTCGTCAGAGCCTGATCAAGCTCCTCAGTTGTTAGGGCGGTTTCTTCATCGATATTCTTGTCTTTTGACGCCTTCGTTTTCTTTCGGGACTGAGGTTCGGTCACTTCCTCTAGTTCTGGCGACTTGCGCTTATCCGGCTGATTAGGGTCTGAGACTATTTTGACCAAATCCTCTTCTTCCTCTTCATCTCCGTCATCTCCACCCTGGTTGCCTTCACTCTGCTACGATGCACTCTGTTCTTCACTTTCCTCGAGAGGGTCATTCTGCTGCATCTGTCTAGGTCCAGCACCCACATTGGTGACCACAGGGATTGGAATGTTGGGCTTTGTCCCTGCATCCTTCAACCATTCAGCCAGCCACTGCTGAACTACCGTGAGGATGTCTTCTTTGGTCACCACATATGGCAACTTCCAGCATGCCTTTTTCTTATCTGCGCGGGCTTGGATGAAGACATTGTGCATGTCGGCCCTAAATTTGGCCACTCCATCATATTGAGAGAATAGCTCATTACTGAGCCACGGGGTTTTTACGATCTCATATGAGATACTCATCATATAAAAGGAAAACACATAGTTCATCATCTGCTGGGATGATTTGTCTTGTGACACCCAGAGAGATGCGTACCTCGCTACGCTAGGCATGTTTGGAGGCACAGCAACAAACTGCGCCTCGGTAGGTTCTTTCCATCCGACTAGTGCGATAAGGACTATCAACCAAGAGTAGTGAAAAGGTCTACCTTTCTCCTGCACGTCGTAGGCAGCTTCAAGGAATTCCTTTGCAATGTACGCTGCCCAGTTGTAACTATAGCCTTCGGCACAATTCGCAGCAATACTGACAATCGGGGTAGGCAATTCATATGGTCTGCACTTTCTCATCAATTTGCAGGCTAAGAGTTCAGCTGCGAAGTGAATGTTTTGATGCTGAATTGTTGAGGTTTGATACCATCGCTTTCCTTTCGTTAGGTTGAAGTGGTCCTTCATGCTTTGTGCCAGCTTCATATCTTCGTGTTTTGAAGGAAATTCTATCCCCAGATCAAGCCCTTCCTTTGGTAAGCCTATAATCCTATGAATGAGCTCGCCATTAATAGGAATTATTTTGTCTCCTATCCATAGGTACCCATCATGTACTAATGCCAAGAGCTGCTTGACCACTATGGTCACTTGTGTGCTATGACCAAATTGGGGAACATCGAGCATCTTCAACAAACTAGCTTTATCTAAGCCAGCAGCCCACTGTTTCACTTCTAGTAATGTCGCTCCAGTCTCCGGATATTTGATGAAGTGCAAGTATGTTCCCGGTGCGAAATGTGGGAACTTCCCATGATCATTCATATCGTGGTCTGCATACTTAAGTCAGTCTATTTTCCCTATCATGGTTCTGACCAACTGCACACCCTGTGGCAGCGAAGGGGTGCATAAAGTGAACTTAGCATTCCGCCATGGTGGTTGAACTCCTGGTCGAACAGGCTGAAGATATGGTGGACGCTACAGTGCAATGTTCTCATCCCCTTCAGATGGGATCTCTGCTGAACCAAATGGATTCATCTTGGGATCCTCCAGTGTTTGCCCTGAGTTCGTTCCACTTAGAGCGTACTTTTGGTTTAAATTTCTTCCTGGTGGATCATGTCTGCATTGGTTGAGGTGGTGCTGGGGAAGTCTCTTCACAGGGTGCAGGCACAGGGGGATGGCTGAAAAGGTTTGGTAGACCCCCTAGTTCAAATTCTCTCACTAAATCCTGAAGCTCACGATCAGCTGTCATGGGCTCAATTGTAAAGCTTAAGAAACTGCATAATGCGAACTTCACGGGTGTGGGTGTCTTCTTATAGAATCCATCAATGAAATCTGTCATAACTGTGCATTGAAGACACCAAATCTGATAGAGATCTTGTCCAAATGGAGGTAGGCTTGTCAATATCTCATTAATATAGGCAGTTAATACAGGGAACGTACCGGCGCCGCCAAATTTGTTTTCCTCCAACGGTCGTATTTTAAGCTCTGACAGATCTTTCCTTCTTTGGTACAAGCAGTAACTCTGGCTGTGCCATAATGGGGACATTTGACACTTCCTGATACCATCTTCGACATGGCTTTGAACTTCAACCCATGACAGAATGTCTTCCACTGCCTCAATGATTCCTTTTATTTCTGATAACTTCATCAGAAATAGGTCCTGATCCTCATGGAGAAGTTGGGTCACTTTGCTCACCATTTATTCATCCCAATAATCTCCAATGGTAGCATACTTAGGGTTTCCTTCTAAGCCAATGTTTACTGTCCACGTCTTCAAGGGCTAAGTCACTTCAGGTGCTTCAACTGCTGGTCCATGTACTTCACAGTGTCATTCTGACTCAGGGATGTTAATGTTGTGCGGATCATCATCCTCATCAATTATGAGGTTATAACATTCTACTGCATTAGCTTCTTGTTCCTTCCAATCAGGTTGGTATTCTGTTATTTCTTGATCATCAAACACTTTAGTATGGATCAACCTAACAGCTGCATCCAAAGCAGAAAAACCTCGTTAATAGAAAATGTCAGCACAAAACTATCAACAAGACTATCCCAACTTACAGTACCATGGCGAGGCTCGACCTCCGCATACCAGTTCTTTGCTATAGGTTCCAGGGTGTGCACAAACCTATGTAGTCATTCTTCATGAGGTACATGCTTCCATGCTTCGTAGCATTGCTCTAAATGTCCTTGAGGACTAGTCTTACCATTAAACCTGCTTCTCACCTCGTGAGGTTGATCCCTGAATCTTAAGCAAAGGGACTTCTGGCATGCTTCCCAACTATGAATGTACTTTTTATGACCATTCCACCATCTAGCTGCTGTGGCTCTGAATGCCGAATCTAGAATCTCCATTTTCTGTGAATTTGGTACCTGCTCTGAGAATTGTATAATAAAATCTGTTGGGTCTGTCAAGCCATCAAAGGTAGGAAAGTCTCTTGTCTGTGAACCAAGCCATCTGAGAGACTTGGTAATTCTTGCACATCGATACCCATGTAGTTCATAAAGTCTATTCTGCCAATTCTCTAGACCGTCATCTGAATCTGTCATGCAGGAGTTGTCACACTGCCAATCCATGATACCTTCAGCAGTAGGATCAACATAATCTTCTTCCTTAGCTGTGATGTTGTAGATATGGTCCAAAACATATTGATATTCATCTCTGAGTGGTTCTGTGTACCTTTCTCCTTGAGAAGGGTCCAGTGTTACTATGACTCTCAAACCTTTCCCTTCGAAAGTCATTTGTCTCTTCTTAAGGTTAATGACTGCAGCATTGTCTATTTCCCACTCAATTCCTAGCAAATCTGGGTAGGGGTTGTTATCATCAATTATCTCAATGACTTCGAAGTCTTCTAAACTACTAACCCCATCAATATCTACTGGGACACTAGGGAATCTTCCTAGGGGCACAATCTTCTGCTGATTGGCTAATCTCAACTGTATAGGAGACCATTCAAGGGTAGGTTTTCCCATTTGTTCCCATGTTTTTTTAGTTAAGACATTTACTTCGGATCCTAGGTCCAAAATGACATCAGTCATGTCATGTTCTCCTATCTGAGCATGCAATCTCATTTCTCTTCCAGTTCTTCTGACTCTATTAATAGTTTTTTCCTTACCAGAGCTTCACTGAGGTTCGCAAGAAGTAATAACTTTATGTAACTCATTTAAAGTGTTCTGATTTCTTAAGAGCTTCATGCAACTCTGTAAAAATGGAGACAGTGTACTTACTTTATCTGTTAAATCTTCTTGAGACTGTGACTGCTGCTGAGGCTGCTGCGCAGGTGCTACTAGTGTGCTCGGATCAACAAAGTCTTTTTTTACTTCCAGAAATGTCTCTTTTTCTCTTCCCACATCGAAGGTTGGAATTTTATCTGGGGCCTTACGAACCCAAGCCTCATCAGGTTGTTTCTCCTTATTCTGTATTTGCGTCATGGCACTATTCCTTGTAACAACATTAATGATTGGAACAGGTCTTTGCTCTACAACAATCATCTGAATATTTTGAGTAAGAGCACTATTTCTTTCTTGTATCTTGGCTATCAGCTGCGGGCATTGCTCAATCACATGGTTGACTACTCTGCAATATCGACATGTCATAGTTGGACAGTCTCTAGCTAGATGTCCTACCTGATTACAATTATAGCACACCACCTGGCCTCAACCTCTTCCAGGCATACCACCATGACCACGACCTCCAAAAGTACCCCAACCTGAGGTACTACCACAGTACCCATATCCATCATTGCCTTGTCCATCATTTTGTACCCTATAAGCATCATAGGTTCATTCTCCCATGAGGTCAAAACTGTGACATTCATCCTCGTTGTGTCCAACTGACTTACAAAACTTGCAATAGGGGTTCTTAGGTACTTGCACACATCTCTGCAGTAGATAGCAGTCTTTAGGTCGATGCTGGCTAGTTGTCCTACAGATCTCACAATATAGAACACTAGGATTGAATGGGTTTGGTGCACCAGAATTCAGGTAATTTCTTACCGCAGGACATTGTTCCTTGTCATGTCCTTCTGTCCGACATCGTGTACACCAAACCTCTTCTCAAACAACTTTTCCTTTCTTCATGTCGTGCAGCTCCAAGGCCATTGCTGCTAACTGTGCTTGTATTTGAGCTATACCAGAACTATCTTCGACAGGAGCTGTTTCAAGCTTCATAGCAATTTCCAAAGCCTCTTGCTGATTAGCAACCTTCTGTTGCATGAGTGGAGTCCTGATATGCGGTAACAAAGCTGCAATGAACCATTCCTTATGCTGCACTGGTCCAATAGTGAAATTGACTTGATCTAGCAGAAATTTGAACCTCTGATCAAAGTCCCACACTGATTCTCCTTGCCTCTGCTGAATTTCCTTTAGTTCAGTGATACACTGCGACTTTGATTTAGGCTTCTTAAATTCCTTTATCATTGCCTCTTTTATATCAGCCAAGACATCGTTCTGAGTACTGGAAACATTCATCAACCGGGTCAAAGTGCGATCTCTAAAAGAAGTAACCAGCTGTGCTCTTCTTGTATCTTGATCCATAGTGTTCTTGGCAGTCCACACGGCTTCACATAAGAACCAAAACTGTTCTGGATCCTCTGATCCAGTTCCTTTAAAGACTGGGAGCTTAATGTCATCATTCATATGGGCCATTGCGGATCTAGGGGGGGAGGGAGGGGGACTGGTAGTAGGTGGGGGGGAGCTTACTGGGGTAGACTGACCTATGATAGGAATACTCGGGCTAGGGTTACTTTCAGACTGCGACGGGTTCCCAGGGATAACAGGTCTTCACTGCGGGGTTATCAGAGGGTTTCCAACAGAAGGGGTTTCATCGGGCATCAGGTCTACTGAACTTATAGGGTTATACTCGGTATTCTGACCTAGGGTATAAGATCCAAAATTCCTCTTGTATATTTTACCACTTCACAGCAAACCACTTTGCTCGTCGAAGTCACTTTCACTTCCAAACATAAGTTAGTACTACTAAATCTAACAGTCTGATTCAGTGAGCAATATACCTTTTTCAGCCAATAGTATTTTAATTTTCAAATTAAATGAATTCAAGTACTTACTCCTTGGTCCTTTGAAAAAATGTCGTTCGGCTTCGCTGAAGGAAGTACTTGTGTCGATGCCGAACACCTGTTATAGCGGATTTCACCACTCTAGGTGAATCACACTTTGTATGGCCTTCCCCCATCCCGCTGCAAACTCTTTAGACCCCATGGACCATATTTTATCCTTTGATGTTACCTTGATCATCCCTAAAACCATATAAAAAATGATATACGCAGCCTTTTACCCGATAACCGCGTACATACGCGGGTTTGTCCCCGATAACCGCGTATGTCGAGATGTGTGCATAATCCAAATCCTTTTTGGAGTTTTCCTTGACATGGATCCGACTCATTCGACTCCTGGCCTTCCATATGCCTTGAGATCGCTCAGATTCAACCCTTCATTATCCCTTGTGAAGATATATAAGGAAACCCTTGGTACATTGAAGGCACATAGAGTGATTGAAGCAACGAAACTATAGTCCATTGTTGCCAGAACTATACTTTAGTCTGCATCCCTTTGTCCCTTTGGAGCACTTTTGTGTTCTTCCCAAGCTTTCCTTTGCTAGTGAGCTTGCTATCGAGAGATGGAGGATTGAGGTGGTGGAGGCCCAAGTGGGGGATTCAGTTTCTTCGGTTCGCAGACATGCCATCAGATGTTGTATCTATCTTGTAATCTCTGATTTTGATTAATAAGAACTATCTTTCCTTGTCCAATGATGTGTATTTGATTGAATATTGTATCCATTGGAATATGTCAAATGCTTTTACATTATTTCTTATATGTGCTAGAATAGATCTAACACCGTGATATATAGTATGCTTGTATTGTTTACTTGTTGTTGAGGAAGTATCATATCAATTCAAGTAGAAGATTGGAAAGCTCAACAAGGATCTACTTCAACCGTCCGGAATAAGGTATGAGGTCTGATCCTTTAGTGTTAGACATTTTATTTCTATTGCATATTAGGAAATATGTTATCTTTGGTAGCTGTCGAGTCGTGTTTCCTTCGAACAGAGCACTGTATATCACATCCATTGGTTGGGTTATAGTTTGACTTAGGAGCTGTACTCGTTTATCTGAGTTTATCTCCACCGACTGGTTAAGCTTCCATTCCCTATGGAGCCTCTGTTGATGCCTACTGTGTCACAGAGATGTCCCAGTTTGTATATCAAGTCTATGCTGCCTTCATTCAGTCACCATACACCATTATTCTCTTGTTCGAAGGAAGTTGAAACCTGTGTCGACCATTCCTCAGTTATCTTGACTTTGCATGTCGGCCATTCCCGGTACAGTTATTGGTTCGTGCACTTTATGATTGAGTCCTTCCACATTAGACAGCTTTTCTGAGTACCTCATGTTGGATGATGGGGGATGCCTTAATGCCCTCCTTCCAGCGGATTTCATCCCATCGACTTCAGATCATTTATTCTGGGATTGGAGTCTAGAGTCCTTTTGAGTGCCTTGATACTTGCAGTCATCAGTGGCAGGTTCTCTCACCATCGACAGTTTCTTGGGAATACATCAATGTCCCCTGATCGATGGATTCTCTCAATTTTTCGACCTCAACACATCTATTCACACTTGTTAGTTTGCACTCTATTACCTTGATTCCCATTATCATTATCGGTGGGTAATCTCGCATCTATTAATGGTATACATCAATGACCAGTAATCAGATGATGGACTACTATGTTTGACCTCAACACCTCTATTCGCATAGTAGGACATGTACTCATAGCGGTTTGTGTAGAAGACCTTCCAGACTGGTGGCATCTCTTATATGCTACCTCCTTGATCGTGCCAGTGTTCATGAGATTTAAGCTCTCATGACTTGATTCCAGTGTATGTCAGACATTTCCAACCACTATGGAGATCTTGATCTATTGTATATCTTCAGCCATTTTGGAGATCATGGTCCTTTGTATATATTCATCATGGAGATTCTGATCTATGTATATTGTACGTGGCGATGACCACATATGTGATATCATGTATTATGCCTATTCATGGCCACTGTACTCTTATGTATCTGGGACTTCTATATGTACTTGCAGTTATATGCAGAGTTGTATTATGGTACTATGCTGATTGGGTGGCTCGTCTTCCATTTGGGTATCTTCATCACTCCACTTCTGGGATGGACTTATAATGTATTTCGGCCATCATATGACCCCTCTGACCTCACACATTAATAGGGGGCATCTGTTATAGCGGATTTCACCACTCTAGGTGAATCACACTTTGTATGGCCTTCCCCTGTCCCGATGTAGACTCCTTAGACCCCATGGACCATATTTTATCCTTTGATGTTACCTTGATCATCCCTAAAACTATATAAAAAATGATATACGCAGCCTTTTACCTGATAACCACGTACATACGCGGGTTTGTCCCCGATAACCGCATATGTCGGGATGTGTGCATAATCCAAATCCTTTTTGGAGTTTTCCTTGACATGGATCCGACTCATTCGACTCTTGGCCTTCCATATGCCTTGAGATCGCTCGGATTCGACCCTTCATTATCCCTTGTGAAGCTATATAAGGAACCCCTTGGTACATTGAAGGCACATAGAGAGATTGAAGCAACGAAACTATAGTCCATTGTTGCCAGAACTATACTTGATTCTGCATCCCTTTGTCCCTTTGGAGCACTTTTGTGTTCTTCCCAAGCTTTCCTTTTCTAGTGAGATTTCTATCGAGAGATGGAGGATTGAGGTGGTGGAGGCCCAAGTGGGGGATTCAGTTTCTCCGGTTCGCAGACGTGCCGTCAGAGGTTGTATCTATCTTGTAATCTCTGATTTTGATTAATAAGAACTATCTTTCCTTGTCCAATGATGTGTATTTGATTGAATATTGTATCCATTGGAATATGTCAAATGCTTTTATATTATTTCTTATATGTGCTAGAATAGATATAACACCATGATATATAGTATGCTTGTATTGTTTACTTGTTGTTGAGGAAGTATCATATCAATTCAAGTAGAAGATTGGAAAGCTCAACAAGGATCTACTTCAACCATCCGGAATAAGGTACGAGGTCTGATCCTTTAGTGTTAGGCATTTTATTTCTACTGCATATTGGGAAAGATTGATTTCTGGAGTCATTGATGTCTGTTGTGGTACCCCAAGCCATAGGAATTTCTCTCTGTAACAACACCGTCACAAATGCTTCAAGGGTTCGTGTTGTCCAAAAATCAATAGCTCGGGATATCTCATTGTTCACCCTTTTAAATATATTAATTCTAGTGGGGGTCCAATCAAGAAACTGACCTTCTTGGAAGTTCATCTTTCTCTCTGTCAACCTGGATAACCATTGGTGCAACTCTATGTGGATACTACCAAAGAAAATCAGAAAAAACATACCTTTGTAAAAAGTTGTCTGAACTACGACGTGGATCTTTGTTCTCTTGTTCAGCAAATTTTAGATAAGTCTCTTCAATCTAATCACCAATTTCTTTCACTGAGGGCCTCCAAAACATAGCCCTCTAGGTGCGACGTAAACCCCTCTTGAGTAGATACTGATTTCAACCAGCAACGGAACCAATTTGTTGGGCTTAGGGTAGACCCGGGTTCTATACTTTTGTCTTCGCACCAACAAAAGACCCACAGTGTTGGCCCTTTCGGTAACAACCTACGAACAGGTTGTAGTCTCACCTTAAACAGCTATGGGGTGCCACATAATCAGGTTTCTGCAAGCAGAAGAGGGATATTACTGTACCTTTAGCCTTTAACAAATCATGATCATACAATACAAATCTTCAACAATCACTTATATAGCTTTGCAGTTAGATAAACAAATAGTGTCTTGCTTAACCCTTAACTGGGAATTCACGGCGAAGTTAGTATTTAGCAGTGATCTTAATTATCAGTTATTCTACTTATCAATGCATAAAAGAACATAACAGAAACAACACAAAAGAACCACAACACAAGATATAACGTGGTTCACCCCCATTTTAGGGGCTACGTCCATAGAACTGTGTTTTATTCAACTCTTTACAAAAACCATAGTTCTGATCTGTGCACCCAGCTGCAGATCCCTTCAATTCCTCAAGCTGCACACTTAGTTGCAGATCTCTGCGCACACAGCTGCATATCCTCTTAATCACCCAAAAACCCTCTGCGCACATAGCTGGGACTTAACCTTTCTTACAAAACTAGCCTTAGCTTTGCATCAAATCATCTTACATCAAAAGCCTAACCTAACTCTTTTACAAAAGTGCTTATTTATACAAGTGCACTTATTACAAAACCATGGGCTTAAACCATGGGCACCCCGAACCCTAAACCTTGGACTTAAAAAATGGGTTAATTAAAAAAAGAGGGCTTTGACTCAACCCCGAAACCCCTAAGACTATTTTGAGTCGCAACTCCGCTTACAAGCTTCCACAAAAACCACGGAGTTACCAAAATTAAGGACCGTTAAGGTGAGAGCTCCAACAGTAAATAAATGAAGTCTCCCACCTCAAAACTGTGCTCAACTCTGTGCCTATCTGCATATATCTTCTGTTGATTCTGAGCAGCCTGTATGTTTTCCCTGAGTATCTTGAGGATATATTGACCCTCCTGAATCCACTCCTTGGCCTTGGGGGCCCTGGTATCACCAAATATCTAGTCTGCAAAAGTGGAAGCATCATACCCATACAGGGCTCGGAAAGGGGTCATCCTAATGGTCATATGGTAGGTGGTGTTGTAACAATGTTCACCCAAGTGTAACCATTTGATCCATGTCCTCTACTAACATGATACATAATTTCTCAAGTATCCCTCAATCCACTTATTAACAATCTCTGTCTGCCTATCACTCTGCGGATGATAACTTGTGCTCATGGCTAACTCGATCCCCACTAACCAAAAAATATCTTTCCAAAAGGCTCCTGTGAATTTAATGTCCCTGTCACTAACAATGGTCTTGGGTAACCCATGGAGTCTAAATACCTCTCTGAAAAATAGTTCTGCTACCTGTGCTGTTGAATAATCTGATGATATGGAAAAGAAGTGAGCAAACTTAGTCAATCTGTCCACTACTACATACAAGCAGTCTCTGCCTTGGACCTTGGGCAGCCCAGTAATGAATTCCATAGAAATTCTCTCCCATTTCTACTTGGGAATAGGTAAGGGATGTAGTGATCCAGCCGGGTAGATGTGCTCTATTTTGTTTTGTTGACACAAGTTGTACTCCCTCACATGTTGTATCACATCTTTCTTGAGTCCCTTCAATGATAACCTTTCTCTAATCTATTTGTAGGTTTTGAGAAACCCCTGATGCCCTGCTAATGGTGAATTGTGTGATGCCTATAATATTTTCTTCTTGAGGGGAGACTCTAGAACCAAGAATATTCTATTTTTGTAGTATATGATATCATCAATGACCCTGTACCTATCATCCTAAATCTGTCCATCCAATAGCTCGCAAGCAAACTTATCTTTGGAGTACTCAACCAAAAGATGAGACCTCCAATCTGATGAGATGCTCATAAGGGATAAAGTAGTTGGTCATCTAGAAAGTGCATCGGCCACTACATTGCTCTTCCCCTTTACGTACTCAATCTTGAAGTCATAATCCTGAATTTTACTTACCCATTTTTGCTATCTCTTGTTTAGCTCTTTCTACTCTAGGAAGTATTTCATGATGTTGTGATCTATCTTAACCTTGAACCTGGCACCTACTAAGTACTACTTGAACTTGGTTAGCACATGGAGGATAGCTAACACCTCTTTGTCATATATCGAATAGTGACGCTCATAGTCTTTGAGCTTCCTACTCTCAAATGAAATCGGGTGGTTGTTCTGCATCAAAACTGCCCCAATTCCCTCTCCTGAAGCATCACTTTCTAACACAAAGGATTGAGAAAAGTCTGGTAAAGCTAATACTAGGCATGAACTCATTACCTCCTTCATTTTCATGAATGTTTGTTGTGCTTCCTCTAGCCAACTAAATGCTCCCTTCTTGGTAAGATCTGTGAGGGGTGCGGTCATCTGTGAGAATCTACCGACATACCTCCTATAGTAGGTGCAAAGGCCCAAAAATCCCCTCAGTTCTATCACATTTCTAGGTGTAGGCAATCCAAAATTGTCTGAATATTCTCTAAGTGCACCTGGACCCCATTGGCCCCTATCACATGTCCTAAGTACAACATATCCTACATGCCAAACTCACACTTTGACATTTTGGCATATAGTGACTGCTCCTGTAGAATACCAAGTACTTCATCAAGATGTCTTAAATGTTCTTCCTGAGTTTGAATGTATATCAAAATATCACCAAAGAATACCAGAATATATTTACGCAATTGTGTCCTAAAGATATGGTTCATGCATGATTGGAAAGTAGTTGGTGCATTAGTGAGCCCAAATGGCATCACTAAAAACTCATAATGTCCGTAGTGGCAATGGAAAGCGGTCTTTGGAACATCTTGTTCCCTTACCCGAATCTGATGGTACCCTGAGCGAAGATCAATTTTGGAAAAGTACTTTACCCCCTGTAGTCCATCCATTAACTCATCAATCCTAGCTGTTCTTTATGGTCTTCTTATTGAGTGCCCTGTAATCAATGCACATGTGTAAGGTTCCATCCTTTTTCTTCTAGCACTACTGAAGATGCAAAGGGACTGGCGCTAGGTTTGATGTATCCCAGCTTGAGTAGTTCCTTTATTGTACTCTTGATCTCATCTTTATACATCTTAGGATGTCTGTAAGTAGTGGTTATAACTGCTTGGGTCCCCTCCTCTAACTAAATAATGTGCTCAAATCCTCTATCTAGAGGTCGACCTACTGGAAGGTCTCCGAATACTACCTTGTGCTTCTGTAGTAAGGCCTCTATATCTGCTAGATGTTGTGTGGCCTCATCTGGTGGTTTCTTGAAGGTAACCATACAATCTAAAACCCACTCAATATCTCCCTTCCCGAGTACTACCTCCATCCTATGTGATGTCACTGCTATGGGAGGATAGGTATTCATCCCTCTCAATACCACCTTCTGTCCTTCTGCTCCTGTAAACTCCATCTCCATGGTCTGGTAATTTGTGGAATACTTCCCTATGAAATATAGCCACTGAACTCCTAGTACCACATTCATGTCAGGTACATCTACCACATAGAATGTCTCTATCACTGTATAATTCCCAAGTGTTACCTTTAATTTAGGAATCCTCTAACTACACTCCATGGTGTGACCTGCTGCTGCTACCGAAAACCCATCAAATATCTCAGTCTGAATGTCTCTCTTTTTAAGCCATGCAGCATCAATAAAGTTGTGGGATGCCCCACCATCTATCAGTACTCCCACTCTATGGCCCTATATGGTACCTCTGATCCAAAGAGTGTGGAATCTAGGAACCCCTGTCATGGTAGCAATGGTACCTCCTGAGGCCTATCCCTCAGCAATTGTCTTTGTTGTCTCTCCCTGCTCCTGATCCTGGTAATCCTCATCCTCCTCACTGTCAGAATAAGCCTCTATGTAGTAGGCCTTTCCTTTTCTTGAACATCTGTGACCTGGTATCCATGGTTCCTGGCAAGTGAAACATAACTTTTTTCTTCTAAGGTCCTATTGGGTATCATTGTCCATCCATTCTTTCTTGGGACATGGTTTCCTTTCTTTATCTTTAATAGGAACATTGGTCCTGGGAGGAAAACTATTTTTGGGCACTGCATCCTGCAAGTCTCTAGTCCGTCTGATGGCATCTTCTAGCGTGGTGGGCCTATAATACTTGACCCATCCCCATAAGGGTTCAGTGAGAGCCTCAATGAACAACATAATCAACCTGCTCTCTGATATATCTTTGAACATGACGGATATCATCTAAAACTTAGAAATAAAAGCATATGCATTCCCTATCTACTTGAGCTATGCCAGCTCCCTAAAGTGTACCTCTGGATCCTTTCGATCAAACCACTCAATGAGCCTCTGTGTAAAATATGTGTATGAGGTGATGGTGTTGTGACCTAGTGTCACTAACCCATGGTACCACCACTCATGTGCTTCTCTATCCAAATGCAAAGTAGCCAATTTAATGGAATCTATCTCAATCATGGGGTTGAGTTGGAAGTATGTATCCAACTTCTGCACCCAATTTCTAGCTGGGCCACCCCCGGTGCCCTCAAAGGTAGGGATAGTCAGTTTCCCTACGGTGCACTGTAACTCATAGTTCTGGGTGAATGGCCTATTGTAAGATTTGGGTTTGTTCTTACTTTTAAAGTGGAAAAATTCAATGAAGGTCATGGTTGAATGGAAGTACTCTCCTAAAGCCCTATGTTCTCTCAGATAGGCACTCATGGGTTCTTCTGGTTCTACTTGTGCTAGAGGCACTGTAGCTGGACTATCTAAGAATTGAGGCATGTTAGGTCAGAAAGGATTGTCTTTATGGGTATGGATCTACATGTTGGTATGTAAGTGATCCCTACTACTGCTGGTGGATACCCTATCACTTTTGGGAAAAAAGGGACTATGTGGGGTGTTCCCATTCTTCTCAATCATGTGCCTGAAGGTGCTCATCATTTCTTTTTGCCCAGTGGTGAGTTCTTTTATGGCTGATATGAGACTATTGAAAGCTCTTTTATCATCATCGGCCATTGTTTCTTTGCAATTTTCAAACTGGTACTCTCTGTTCCCCAAATATATGTCCTCTAACTCCTCTTCTCTATCTCTATACCTCTGTCTCCTGTGAGTAATGTTGTATGGGTCTCCTAGATTCATTTATAATTTTTGCATGCCCATAGCTGGCAAGGAAAATAGCTCTAATACCACTGTAATATCCCAAACTGATATTTTCCTGTTTATTTGTATATTGTATATGGCTAATAGACTTACTTCCTAATCAATTAGGAAAGCAAACCCTGAACTTTGCATGCATGCAGTTGCATGCAAATATGTGCCCTAGAAAAATACTGAGATGCTATAAAATAGGAGAAATAAATGCATGTACATACCAGTATATAGATCAGCTAATGGTGAAGAGACTGGTCCCAGCATGCAAGGATTCTTCCGGAGGAATAATGAGATACACCAAATTGTCCTCCACAGGTGAATGCACCCTCCTCTCAAACTGTATAAGCTCCAGAATAATAAATAAGCTACTGCTGGAAGCCTGGATGATGTGCACTAGGGTTATAATACCCCTCTGATGATGATGGAAGCAGCATGCAGAAGTTCTGAACCATGTAGGTAGGAAAACGATTTGCTTTGTCTCTAATCACGATGACATGGTGTGATGGTGAAACCCTCTGGATGGATGACTAATCAACTTCCCGAAATAACTGTTGAATGTAAC
This sequence comes from Pseudotsuga menziesii, assembly GCA_001517045.1. Taxonomy (NCBI): domain Eukaryota; kingdom Viridiplantae; phylum Streptophyta; class Pinopsida; order Pinales; family Pinaceae; genus Pseudotsuga; species Pseudotsuga menziesii. Next base: position 76,000 of record LPNX010985864.1, read on the forward strand.
CTGATGATGAACTAGTGTTGAAACTGGATGATCCAACCTAATAATGAACTGAGGCAGATAGATTTCACTGTCGAAATACACCAGTTAGCTGAGCATGCACTCAACCCCAACTTAGCTCGTCGAGCTCTCCAATTCGACTCCACAAATCAATTATCATATAAGTGACTTCTCCCTTCACTTTATCTTTCTTTTATAACTTTCAACTATGAAAACCCTAACTTTTGACCTAATTAGGTCACTTTATCTTCTAATTTTCAATTGACTTGCATGCATGCACACACCTTAACTTTTGACCTAATAAGGTCACTTTATCTTCTAATTTGTAGTTGACTTGCATGCATGCGCATGGATACTTAATTAGATGCATGCATCATTAAATAATGCCCGGGTGTCAAGCATACAGGTGGCCTTTGGCTCTAGTGGCCCTCTTCGACCCAATGGTGATATAATATTGATGCCCTAGATCTTCTATATATGGCATCAGTCTTCGGTTGATTCCTTGACTGACAGTACCTGCTTGAACCTATAGGAATCACATAGGTTAGCGGGTTGGTCCTCAAATACCTAAGCAAAAGAGGACATTACATCACCGTCTTACAACTACGGATTTTCGGATGATGACGGTGATGATGATGATGATGATTATCATTGTGTTTATTTCCAATTTTTTTATGCAATGAAATTACTATAATCATTGATTTCCTTATTCTTTGTCTCATGTGTTTGTTTTAGTTCGTATGATTACCATTGCACTGTTAGTATCATTTATAGTTTTTAAATCAATTAACCTCCCATCTAGTATGTTTAGCATCATTGTCTTCAAACACGTTTGGGAGGATACCAAGTGGATTTGGGTAATAGTCGCCCCATAAGTGACATAAAATCTTTCAAAAAAAAATTTGTGCATTCTCATTTTTATCTTTTAGTAATTGTTTATAGAATAGAGTAGTATAGATTGATACTGCTCTAGTTTAAGTTTTTTGTTCTAGTTTGATTACCTTAATAGTTGAATTCTTAGAAGTTTGACCAAGTTTTTCATTTTGAAAGATCTTCCGATCTTTTCTTTGTTAAAATATTTCCACAACATGAATACAATGACCATGATGATGAATATGATGATGATCAACATGATGATGATGATGATGATAATGATGATGATGATGAGGGTCATGGTGATGATGATGATGTTGAGGATCATGGTGATGGTGATGTTTATGATGGTGATGGTGATGATGATGATGGTGATGGTGATGGTGATGGTGATTGTTAGTGTCAGCAATTGTTCTCAGACTACAAAAAAACAAGCCAACACAATCTCATAAAAAAAATAAGTAAAATAGGTTTTTTAGGGTTTTGGTTGTGCAGTTTGCAAACAAGAGGGTAAAAAATTCACAAGGCTAAGGAAAACACTAAATCATGCACAAAGAAGGACTGAGATGCATAATATATAAAATATAAACCAGAAACAATAATCACAGCTCTGAATTTCATCCACAGTTAACAAGCATTTCATGAATAATAACCTCAAACAAGAAATGAATATATCAACTGAGTGATTAAACCAGTCAGAAATGAAACTAGAAATAGGATAAACAGGGCTTATAGTATTCATATATTTCATAATCAGTCATTCAAAATACATAATATTTTTGGACACTTAGCTCCATAAAATAGTAGCTTGATAGCCTCCCCTTCTAGAAAAATTTGAACCATCATTATTTTTCCAACCTTACTTTTATCTTGGTTCCTCAAAGACAGTTACATAACTGAAAAAACTACTTTTAGGTCATACTACCGAATTATTCAATAAGAATATAATTATACAAAATAAACTAACTTTTTCAAAAACTAAATAATAACCACTGTTCTCAAAGCACTTTACAAGTCCTTAGTAGCCTCTGCCAAAATAGCTATCCCTTCTAAAGCTTGAGTCTTCCTTCTTGCTTTCTGGTGATCAGCTTCTAGCTCTTCAACTCTTTTTGAAAGCTCCCAATTCTATTTTGTTAGGTCTTGAATGGTTTTCTTTAGTTCTGCATACAGACTTTGTGTCTATCTTTTCCTTTTCAAATCCTCCTTAGAAACTGCAATTAATTCTTGATAGTGGCTATTTACCTCCTCTAAATATTCTCTCAATATTCTGTTAGCAGTCACTAATCCCTCATTTGTTTCATGCGGGTACTCAATCTAATATTTGTATTGTTTAATACTCCTCTACAAAATCTCATTCTCAGAATCAATGCACTTCCCTTCTGATACTGGATGCATTTCTTCTAGCATCCAAGGGATTTTCAAATTCTTAAAAATATCTTCATCTTCTTCTAGCTGCTATGTCATAGCCACAGGGAGTCCTGAATATTCATTGACTTCAACATTGCATAGGTTTGATGGCTCTGCAACCCTTCCTTTCTCTGCACAAAGACTTGATATAACTGAATGCTGCTTCTTTGAATCATCTTAATGATGGTCTAAGATTACCTTCATTCGAACTTCCTTAAGTATCTCTGAAATTTTGGTTTCAGTGAAAGCTAACTTGTCTTCTAAAATAATTTGTTTCTGACCCTTCATATCCTATACATTCAGATATTCATTTTCTTCTAACTCTTCTTGAGATGAAGATTCTTCAATTACTGTAATTTTCTTTTGAGCTAGTTTAGGGTTTAACAATTTTTTCATATTCAATCTGAGCTTATTCTTGGGTCTAGTTTTAGGCCTCCATCCCGCCCCAATTTCCCCTACCATGCTCAAATATTTTCCTTGATGCTTGATAGAAGCTAATTGAACTACCTTTCTTTTTATCCCTCGTGACATTACCCCTTCTTTAGGCTGTTTCTGTACATCCTGTTCAGTGTCAACCTTAGCTTCATCAAACAATGAATTTTCCTCATCTTCTTACTGTACTATCGTAGGAAATTTTTCCTGTTCTTTCACATTTTCATCCACTTCCTGGTTTACTTCTACATGAAAACTATCTTCCACAGGCTCCAAATCCTGCATTTCTCCCTTTGATATTTCATTTTCCTCAATATTAGTCTGCTGTTCATCTTCAACTTTTTCATCTCTTTGGGTCATAGATTTTTCTGGTACATTATCCTCTTCGATCTAGACTGTGACTCTCTTTTTTAGTTTCTTGACCAAATTATGACCTTTATTCAACTATCTTTTCTGAGCTTGGTTTTCCTTCTCTATTTGAAATGCAAACCAAAATAGAAAATAATCCCATGTTTTTTCCTTCTTTCGAAGCACAATATTTATGATTAGCTTTATTAGAACATGATGAAATATAGACTGTTTAGTATTGTCTTGATGCTCCTTTACCCTGCTAGATATATTTTGTAGACTTTTAAGGACAAAGAAAGGAAGATTCATTTTTGCTTCATGGTTAAGATGCTACAAAAATCTAAAATGATACTTAAAAACAAATGCAAATATTCCTTCACAAGTGATATAACTTTGCAGAATATTTATTGGCTCTCTCCATTCTGGTTTGAATTTCTGGATATGTACTCCTTTACCCCAGTCTGTAACCACATTTGGAAGCAAGTAATTATGTGCATCAAAGGTAAAAGTTACTTTTTTGAACCAATATTCACCTTCATCTAGGATCCCTATGGCCTCTGCTATTAGTTCTCTGGTCAACTCAATCTTTAAGGTGTCAAAAGTAACAATATCTTTATCCAAACACTGAGAAAACTTATATGAGACCTATGTGTGATACCCATCAATATTCTCAAAAAATATTAACCATCCTACTTCTAAAAACAATTTTGCACAGTCTGGGAAAGCTTGAACACAAGACATATCTGAGGGTTCAACTCTATTTGTTTTCCCACTCCTCTTCATTTTAGATAACCGAACTTTAAAATTGGTCCCTTTAGTCAAGGACTTTAACTCTATTCAAATCTTATAAATTTTAACAGACAATGATATGTTGAGAAACTAAACCCCTGAAATGGATTTTATCACTCAAACTAATAGGAACCTTAACTCTATTGATAGAGAAAAATCGACATTGAGCAATAATTGGGTTTCTATACTAGCTTTCTTAGTTTAACTCCATAATTAATCTTATGTCAATGTAAACCTGAATACATGGAATATGCTCGTAATTCGCCTCATACCTGCCATAATAGTGGATCTAGCTTCTAGAAATACATTTTCCTGTCTGCTAGGTGTCTAGTTTCATTCTCAAATCCTTCTCTGCTCGCCACAACAGTGTCACACAGTCACTCTTCAAAGCCCTAAATTATCGACCTTCTTCAAACCTTGATTACAAACTGCCAAAACTCCGCCATGACCTCGTATGCTCTTCATGCGCTTCAGGAAATGCATAACTCAAGGCGAATTTTCCTCATCATGGATAATTATCAATGTTCCACTCCTCTATATCATAACTTCCAGACCACCGCAACTTACCCTAATGATTCCTTTCCTGAATTGTTAACACTTGTCACAATGATCACTCTAGCCAAAAACATGTATCAAACTCATTAACAAGTGTGGATGACCTCTCCTATGCACAAATTTCAAAAACTTTGAGCCAAAAATTATGATTTTCAGATAGTGCAATTTTCTTGTAGCGCGCATGTGTAACTTTTTTTGGGCTTGCGCTACAAGAATACCTGTTTCAATCATTTTCAAAATAAAACTCACAACAAAGGGTTAAATTTGGTTAAATGGCTTAAAATAAAACTTTATGATATTTTTTAGAACCTTTAATTCATATAGACATCCTACAAGCCCCTGAAAACTATAAATTTTGCTAAGTAAAGCCAAAATTGAAAAACCCATGAAGTCACCTAAATGAAAACATAAAAATCAAAGAAAATATTTAAAGTAACCTAAAATCCAAACTTAAAAATGAACAAAACTATGTTTCAAAAAACAAGCAAATGCTTTAAAATGAGAAGCAAAAATAGGCTATAACATCTGGCTCCTGCTGTGAGATGAGGTCCTCCCTGTGAGGCTTCAAGAACCTGTAGATCAGTGCCTTCTGTGATGTAACTGCAACTGCCTGCTACTCTGCAAAAATTCTATTAGGTCATGGAGTCTTTATTCTTTTATTCACACTAGTATATACAATGAAAGTCCAATATCTACCTCAAAAGCTGTAAATGTTTGAGGAAATGTCCATTAACTGGATTAGACAATTCCTCACCATCCAAAGTTTGTAACACAAAAGTATTATTCTCCAGAATCTTTGATACTATGAAAGGACCAAACCATAGATTATCAAACATGCCATGCTTTCCTTTCTGCACCTTTCTAGCATCCCATCTCAAAACCATATCTCCAATTGAAAAGGTGTTCTCCTTGATCTTTCTATCAAACCTTTATTTGATCTTTGTCTTGTACAACTGAGCTTTTTCCTCTATTGTTTCACGTTTCTGCTGTAATTCTATCAGTGCATAAATTCTTCTTTGAATATCACTACGTTCCTCTTAACTATCTTGAAGAAATTTCATCACTGGAATACCAAGTTGAACAGGAAACACTACATCAATACCATATACCAATGTAAAATTAGAAGTCCCAATTGCCTTTTTAATTGTTATTATGTCTGCCCACAATGCATATTTTAACATTGAGTCCCATGATCGTTTATTCTGCTTCAATAACCTCTTGATACTCTGAATAATACTCTTATTAGTTGACTCAACTAACCCATTTCCCTGAGGATAATAAGGTGTTGAGTGTTTCAAAACAATCCCATTATTTTCACAAAATGCCACCATAGCTTTTTACTTAAAAGCTTGAGCATTATCAGTCAATAACTTCTTGGGACATCCAAATCTACTAAGAATATTTTCCTGAATAAAATATATGATTACCCTGTCTGTTGCATTTCTTGTGGGGATAGCTTCTACCCATTTAGTGAAGAAATCTGTAGCTATCAAAATCCATTTATGCTTCCCTGAAGAAGAAGGATTTATCTCCCCTATGAATTCCAAACTCCACTGCTGAAAAGGGGCATTTACTACAATAGACTTTAACGGTAAAGACACCAACTTTTGCTTGCTAGCAAACTTTTGACAAGGGATACATGCTCTTACCTACTGATATACATCAGAGAATAAAGAAGGCCAATAGTATCCGGCTCTCAAAATTTTATAAGTTGTTGCCTTCCAATACTTATGTCCCCCACAAGCACCTTTATGTGATTAAGAGATTACTTCTTCAATTTCTGGCTTATCCAAACATCTATGCAAAATACCTTCTGGATATTTCCAAAACAGCTACTGTTCTATCAAAAAATATTTAGTAGTTTTCAACTTCAATGACCTAGCAGCTTTCTTGTATAGATGTTTTGGACATTGTAAATACAAGAGAAAGTGTACAATATCTGCATACAATGTGGATTCTGCATATTGGTCCATAATTCTTTCCTTCTCCTAATCTACTTGCAATTCTTCTTGTGCTGGCTGCTCTACCATGAGATGTAGACCTAAAGCTTGACAATTTGAATCAGCTAACAATTTAGCCAAACCTTGTCCCTTTACTAGCTTTGTAGGCTTAATGTCCACATCATATTCCATTATTTTTGCAATCCATTTCCCCCTTTTTCCCTCACTATTAGGTTGAGTCGAAACATCCTTAATGGTAGCATTAGGAACATAAGCAATGACTTTGGAATATAGAACATAAATTATGAAAAAATTTAATGCCTTTACCAATGAGTAGGCTTTCTTATCTAAAGTGTTGTACTTCAGCTCTGAGTCTCTGAGGGTCTTGCTGAAAAATTCAATTGGCTGTTCAAGTCCATCCTTATTCTTCTGTAATAAAACAGCAGCTAAAGTATCCTTTGATGCAAAAGAAAAAGTCAAAAAATTCCTTTGTAAAATCAGGACTTACTAGTACTGGTGCTTCCATAAGAGCTATCTTAATCTTTTCAAATGAATTTTTAGCTTCTGCAAACCACTTAACTTCCTGATCATTCTTCAACATGGCTGTAATCTATTTAATGGTTTCAGCAAAATTTGGTATGAACCAATGCAAAAAACTTATTTTTCCAATAAAAGATTGCAAATCCTTCTTGCTCCTTGGTAAACTAATTTTCAGAATAGCTTTTACCCTTTCTGGATCTATCCTTATGCCATCAGCTGAAACTAAATGACCCAACAACTTACCTTCTTATACAGCAAAATTTGACTTGTTGGGATTGAGAGACAAACCATATTTTCTGCATTTCAGGAAAGTTTGTTTTAAGTGCTTTAAGTGCTCATCATCAGATTGTGAGAAAATTGTAATATCATCTAAATAGATCACTACAAACTTCTCCCTCTCTCCCACAAAGGCTATGTCCATATCTCTTTGAAAGGTAGCTCCAACATTCATTAATCCAAAAGGCATTTTGTCATACATGAAAGTACCCCAAGGAGTAGTAAAAGTTGTCTTTTCTCTATCATCGGGGTGCATTGCAATTTGGTTATACCCTGAAAAAACATCTACCATTGAAATTTTGTGTGCAGCAACCACCTTCTGCAATATTTGTTCAATCTTTGGCAAAGGGTAACTATCCTTCAGTGAAGACCTATTCAAATTTTGAAAATCAACACACAATCTGATTTCACCATTCTTTTTTCTGACAGGTACTAGATTTTCTACCCATGAAAAATATCGAAGGGGAACAATAATCTTAGCATCTAACAATTTTTTACCTCCTTTTCTATAATGGGAAATAAAGCAGGATTGATTCTCCTTAATTTCTGTCTGAAAGGTTTAACATTTGGTTTCAAAGGCACTTTATATTGTATAGTGACTAGTATCATATGTCTTCAAATCCTCGTATGACCAAGCAAAAACATCAACATAGTCTTTTAACAACTTGATGTACCTGTTTCTTTGCTCTAGGATGCTCCTTGGTGCCAATATTACAATCAATTACATTTTCTTCTGAAGATTGCATAACTAGTTTTAAAGGGGTGTGAGTCCTTCGAAAAAATACTCTCCAAAGGCACCAGACCCTTAGGAATAAAATTACTTTTCAACTCAATGATCTTGTGACCTACAATCTCATATTCTGCAACACCCTCTAAATGTTCAATTTCATCATCATGTTCTTTGTCAATTAAAGAATTAGAAAACTCACTTGTGAGCTCTAAAAACCTTTTTATCTAGAAATCATCTTCAAAAACTCTCCATTGCTTTATATTATCAGGCACAGAAGGTCTGTACCTAACTTCAATAGGATACTTCAGCTGTGTTGTTTTAGGAATCCTAAAATGTGTGGCTGCTAGGGCAAGAGAATTAGCAGTTTGGTTATGATCCCTAGGAATATAAGTGATCATATACCATACTTCATTCCTGTATACTTTCAGCAAATCTTGCTTTACTTGATAGTTATTCCTTACTTGCTGAACAACCAACTCCGAGTCTCCATACACGGAGATTTGCTGAATACCTAAATCTTTTGCAGCTCTCAAACCTAACAACAAAGCCTCATACTCTATTGTATTATTAGTGGTAATAAATTCCAACTTATACATTAATCTTACCGCTTCACCACCAGGAGATATCAGAACAACTCTTGCTCCAGCACCTTCTTTAGATGATGATCCATCAAAATACATTTGCCAAAGTTCATCTTCCTGTTTTCTAGTGCATTTGACTGATTTTTCTTTTTCAACCTGTAATAAACCAGCAGCATCATTATCATCACTAAAGTGCAACATACAAGTACCCAAATCCTTTTCAACATAATACAATGGATGATTTGTAGGATTCTTGTCATCAGTCACAATATCAGCAAATTGTAACTCTCTATACAACCTTCTGTTTTCACCTCCAAAGACAGGAATGGTTGCACATGTTAAGTCCATCTGTAGAGTTCCACCTACCTTCTTGGGCCAAGATCGAACTTGACACTTCTCTCGATGATGATCTGTTTGGTCTTGATATATAGAAGATTGAACCCTTTATATTCATCAGGATACCCAATAAACAGACATTCTATGCTTTGTGGTTGCAAAGCCCTTCTTTTATCAAGCGGAATCCGGGCCCATGCAGTGGACCCAAACACCCGCAGGTTCAACACATCTGGCTTGTGTCTGAAGTATGCTCTGAAAGGGGTCTTCCCTTTCATGTATGAGTGTGGCACCCTGTTCTAAATGTATGCTGCAGCATGCATGGCCTCATCCCACAAATTTGCAGCAAGCTTCTTGGATTCCAACATACAGGTGGTCATCTCCTTAAGAGACCGATTCTTCCTTTCCGCTACTCCGTTCTGCTGTGGAGTGTAGATAATTGAATGTTGGACCTGAATACCACTTTGGGAGCATATGTACAAAAACTCATTACTGACATAATCCCCTCCATTATCAGATCTCATAATCTTGATCTTAATCCTAGAGGCATTTTCGATCAAGGCCTTCAATTTAGAAAAATTTTCACATACTTCTGATTTCTTTTTGAGAAAGAAAACCCATGTATACCTTGAAAAATCATCAATAAAAGTAAGGAGATACCTTGATCCATTCATGGATGTGATAGGAATCAGACCGTTGATATCAGAATGTATCAGCCCCAATATGCATGTAGCTTGGTTTTCCTTCCCCTGATCGAACTTGTGCTCAGGGTGTTTTCCAATCACACAGCCCTTGCAAATTCCCATGGTTGCCTTGATGACCGGGAGGCCTTCAACCATGGATTTTTTCTATAATTGCTGAAAATATTTGAAATTAATATGGCCAAACCTCTCATTCCACATCCTACTAACCTCATTCCCATGAGTTAGCAGAGTGGTGGGCTTTGCATCTGCAACAAAGTGAGAGAACTCATAGGCTTTTGCATGATGGTTTGCAAGGCCTTTAGCAATGAGTTTCCTAGATGCAATTTCTGTTATCTCAACATCATTTGGGATGAAAGAAACTCTCTTAGGCACTCCAGTATGTGTCATCTGATAGATACTAAGGATATTTGATGCTAGAGATGGTACATATAATACATTTGAAAAGAAACCATTTTCAAGATCAACCATACCTTGTCCTTCTGAAATGATGGTGGAGTCATCTCCCATGTGGATGGGGATGGATTTTCTAGTATCCAAGGATGAAAAGGATCCTTTTTCAGCCATCATGTGGTTTGAAGCTCCTAAATCAATCAACAGTGCTTTGAACTTTGAAGTGCTTGCCATGAGGACATGACCTTTTTCATGCTGTGGTTCCTGATCATGTTGATCTCTCCTCCAAAAGCTTTCAGGAAGATTGATGTGATTTCTCTCAAGAAGAGATGTTTCTTCATCAGTATTCTTCTTCATGTAGGCATGTTCAAGGTGGAATCCCTTCCCGCAATAAGAACACTTGACTTTTTCCTTGCCATTGTTCCCTTTTCCTTTGTTCTTCCTTGAGCCGGAAGACTCATCATGTTGTTGATTTTCAACTCTAGGTTTAGGAGCATCAAATTTAGTTTTCTTATTCTTTTGTTGCTTTCCTTTACCCTTCAAATCTTTGGTCCCCGAGACATGGAGGGCTTGATCATGGGAATATCGGATGATCCCCATCTAGACAAGCTTGTCATGTTCACTTGTTAGGGACTCAATGAAGGCATTGAGTGTAGGATTCTTCCATCCAAGGGTTGTGAGCTTCCCTGCATGGAATGTAGAAACAAAAACTAAATAATCAGCCCCAAGTTTGGAGAGTATGGTGAGGATGAGCTGATCATCCTCCTTCTCCACTTTGCATTGCTTCAAGAGTAAAATAGTATGCTTGAACTTTGTGAAGAAATCATTCAGAGTCTCAAAGTTGGAGGGTTGGAGAGACATGAGTTCATTTTCAAGCTGGTAAACCCTCAAGTCATCATGCTTTCCATATAGAGTCTCCAATTTGTCCCATATTTATTTCGGACTCTTCAAATCTGTAAGATGGAAGAGAAGGTCTCGAGAAATAGAGAGGCACAAGAAATCGAAGGCTTCATCCTTCTTGTTCAAGAACCTTGATTTTTCTATGGCAGATCCAGGCTCAACTTCAGTGTCCATGGTGACTCTAAAAAGTCCTCTGGAGCGCAGCTGAATCTCCATATCACTTTTCCATGAGTGGAAATTGTATGGAGTCAAGAAATCTATTGAGGAGTCCATCTGGATGTGCTAGAGTGAATGCTTCACCTGTAGAAACCTGAAAATCAAAATAGAAAGGGCAATGTAGGGTCGGACAGCCTGCACATTATAGGCTTTCATCACACCCAGCATAGTCAATCAAGCAAGCTTGATCAACAAGTTCTTTACTTGGGGTATTAAGTGGTAAGCCTTGGCTTCTAGTGCAGTGCTGGATTTTTGAGCTATTGCTCAAATTTCATACAGAAATTTGTCAAAAAGCTTGTTTTTGAGAGATAGAGCTTCGTCCTGCCGTAAGCTCTGATACCATATTAATATTGTATATTGATCTAGGAACAAATCATCAATCTCATCAAAGATTAATCAACAAATAACTCATAACATGGTGTAATCGGTCTACAGGAATAGTAGCCACTCTGTATTCACATAAAGAATGAATGATTAAAATTACAATGACATGCTACAAGCATGGATGAAGAGACAATTCGAATTCCTTAGGAGGTCATTCAAATTTAATGAGTGATTCTAGCTTAACTGACTATAAGCCATGGTTCACACTTAGTTAACCACTAACCAAAACCCTAATTGACTCAACTAACCCTAACTGAAGTCGGAGTGCAATAAATGACTGAGTCTCAACTGAAAGAGATCAAACACATGTCACAGCTCACCAACCATCAAGAGGTAGCGCTACACTGACTCCAAAGAACCCCGATGAGGTTAACTGAAGTTGAACTGCACATCAGAAGTTGGTGGAGGTGCCCCTGTTGACTCCAGTTCATTAAATAATAATTAAATAATATATTTAATGAGAGGAGGAACCTTAACTAACTTGTTTAACTGATTGTAACCACTAGTTAGCAATTAGGTGCATTAATATCACTCAGATCACCCCCGGAGTGCTCCAATTAGCCTCCCTGAATGTAGGAGAAGGCTAAGTTAGCCTCCTTGACTGAAGGTAGGCATGGGTGTGACTGGATGATGTCAATTAATGCTCCACTAATGTCAATTAATGTCAATTATACTTAGGATAGTGGTTTAACTAGGCCAATTTGACCAAAAAGAGTGTTTATGGTGGTAAATGTCTCCAACAATCCTCATCTTCATCATCATCATCAGTTTCATCAGCATCATGATGTAGATCACCATCATCATCATCATCATCATCACCATCACCATCACCATCATTTTAATCATCATATCCATCATCATCATCCTCATCATGTTGATCATCATCATCTTCATAATCATCATCATCATCATCATCATCATCATCACCATCATCTCCATCATCACCATAAGTCGCCCCCGTAAGTGACATAAAATCTTTCAGAAATTTTTTTGTGCATTCTCATTTTTATCTTTTAGTAATTGTTTATAGAATAGAGTAGTATAGATTAATACTACTCTAGTTTAAGTGTTTTGTTCTGGTTTGATTACCTTAATAGTTGAATTCTTAGAAGTTTGACCCAGTTTTTCATTTTGAAAGATCTTTCGATCTTTTCTTTGTTAAAATATTTCCATGAAACGAATACAATGACCACGATGATGAATATGATGATGATCAACATGATGATGATGATGAGGGTCATGGTGATGATGATGATGTTGAGGGACATGGTGATGGTGATGATGGTGATGCCGATGGTGATGGTGATGGTGATGGTGATGGTTATGGTGATGGTGATGTTGATGGTGATGATGGTGATGGTGATGATGGTGGTCATGGTGGTGATGATGGTGATGTGGATGATGATGGTGTTCATGGTGGTGATGATGATGATGGTGATGTGGTCATGGTGACCATGATGGTGATCATGGTGATCATGATATTGATGGTGGTCACGCTGGTGATGATGGTGATGTGGATGGTGATGGTGAAGATGATGGATGGTGATGTTGGATGGTGATGGTGATGGTGAATATGGTAATCATCTTCATCATCACCATCCTCACCATAATCTTCATCATCATTACCCTCTTCACCATAATCGTCATCGTCATCATCGTGATGATGATGAAAATGGCGATGATGATAGCGATGATGATGATGATGGAAAAGATGATAATCATCATCATATTCATCATCATCACCTCCATATTCATCATGTTGATCATCATCATCTTCATCATCGTGATCCTCATCCTCATCATCATCATCATTTTCATTAGCATCATGCTGTAGATCACCATCATCATCATCATCATCACCACCATCACCATCATCATCACTTTCATCATTGTCTCCATCATAAGCATCTTCATCATGTTGATCATCATTGTCTTCATGATCATGATCATGATCATGATCATCATCTCCATCATCACCATAAGTCGCCACCGTAAGCGACATAAAATATTTCAGAAATTTTTTTGTGCATTATCATTTTTATTTTTCAGTAATTGTTTATAGAATATAGTATAGATTGATACTGCTCTAGTTTAAGTGCTTTGTTCTGGTTTGATTACCTTAATAGTTGAATTCTTATAAGTTTGACCCAGTTTTTCATTTTGAAATATCTTTCGATCTTTTGTTTGTTAAAATATTTCCATGACACGAATATGATGACCATGATGTTGAATATGATGACAATCAACATGATGATAATGATGATTACAATGATGATGATGATGAGGGTCATGGTGATGATTATTATGTTGAGGGTCATGGTGATGTTGATGATGATGATGGTGATGGTGATGGTGATGGTGATGGCGATGATGGTGGTCATGGTGGTGATGATGGTGATGTGGATGATGATGGTGGTCATAGTGGTGATGATGATGATGGTGATGATGTTCATGGTGACCATGATGGTGATTATGGTGATCATGATATTGATGGTGGTCACGCTGATGATGATGGTGATGTGGATGATGATGGTGAAGATGATGTATGGTGATGGTGGATGGTTATGGTGATGGTGAATATGGTAATCATCTTCATCATCACCATCCTCACCATCATCACCATAATCTTCATCATCATCACCCTCTTCACCATAATTGTCATCGTCATCATCGTGATTCTCATGACAATGGTGATGATGACAGTGATGATGATGATGATGATGGAAAATATGATGATGATGATCAGCATCATCATAATCATAATCATCATCATAAACATCATCACCACCATATTCATCATGTTGATCATCATCATCTTCATCATCATGATCCTCATCCTCGTCATCATCATCATTTTCATCAGCATCATGATGTAGATCACCATCATCATAATCATCATTATCACCATCACCATCATCATAATTTTCATCATCGTATCCATCATCATCATATTCATCATGTTGATCATCATCATCTTCATCATCATCATCATCATCATCATCATCATCACCATCATCTCCATCATCACCATAAGTCGCCCCCGTAAGTGACATAAAATCTTTCAGAAATGTTTTTTGTGCATTATCATTTGTATATTTCAGTTATTGTTTATATAGTAGAGTAGTATAGATTGATACTGCACTAGTTTAAGTGTTTTGTTCTGGTTTGATTACCTTAATAGTTGAATTCTTAGAAGTTTGACCCAGTTTTTCATTTTGAAAGATCTTCCAATCTTTTCTTTGTTAAAATATTTCCACAACATGAATACGATGACCATGATGATGAATACGATGATGATCAACATGATGATGATGATGATGATGAGGGTCATGGTGATGATGATGATGTTGACGGTCATGGTGATGGTGATGATGATGATGATGATGGTGATGGTGATGGTGATGGTGATGGTGATGGTGATGATGGTGATGGTGATGATGGTGGTCATGTTGGTGATGATGGTGATGGTAGTCATGGTGTTCATGGTGATGGTGGTCATGGTGGTCATGGTTGTGGTGATGATGATGGTGGTCATGATTATGGTGATGGTGGCACACTCATTTTCATCATCATCTCCATCTTCATTGTATTCATCATGTTGATGTGCCAATCATGTGTTTTGACCCTTGAAAAATCACCTTTTTTGTTATTATATTCTTCAAGTTCGCCCAAAATCCAGTGGGAAATTTAATTTTCCACATTACTTCTTTGACAATGTTGCTTTGCTGCTCCGTAAACATCCATGGAATTGAGTTTATATTAACTTAGACTCTGTTGCTATGAAATTGGATGACTCCTTTCATTGCATGGTTGCTTTCTTGAATGTCTTTACAAGCTTTCACAACTTTATCTTTCTCCCTCCTTATCTCTAGTAGTCACCATAATGTTTCAGTCACATTATTTCCAATATGCATTGTATCAAACAATTGAGCAATTTGTAGGTGCTCATAGTAGGGAAACCTGTTCAATTGTATAGGATAATTTTCATTCCTTGTGGAATACCATTAATTCCTTCATGATCAAGACGAACATCATAAATAAAATATGGCCACTACAGTAAACAATTCACAGTAAAAATTAAAATACATAACAATTCATATACGATGATCCATACATGCCATGATGACGATTTCTATTGTATTTCATCTTCCAAAGGTGAGGTGTCATTCTCCATGGTTTTAATGAAGTTTCCTTCTTCCCATTGAAAATATTTTTTTTCGGTTGTTCTATACCTTTGAATCTTAGAGAGGAAATGCCTATACTCATCAAACACCTGCTTTCTTAAGCTTTTCGAGTGACGAGATTTGATCTTAGGTCCACAAACTGGACATGCAAATTTACCCTTTGTCTGAAGACCTACAATATATAGATATGGAATCTCTATGTAAATTATAATTATATATAAACTATATTAACTACTTCAAATAATTAAATGCAATTAAAGTGGAACTAAAAAATACAAACCACAAAATTGGGTTAACCCAAGGGCATCGTGTATTGTCCATACAACCATTGCATGGAATTGAAATTTCCTTTGCCGTATTGGTCTAGATATGTCATACATAGTGATTCCATTCCATAAATTCAATAGCTCATCTATAAGAGGCTCGATATATACATTCATATCTTTGAATTGGAACTTACCTGATTGATTTGAAGTACATATAAAATATATAATTATGAGAACCATTAATATATATAAACCATGCACAAGAGTAATTAAAATACAAAAATATACAAACGAAATTAGGAAACCTAATACGACAAATGAGATGCCACAACTACGTTAGAAATAAAACAGTTGTAGACACAAAATACCTGGAATAATCATTGACAACATTATGTGTTCCCTCTTTATTGACAACCATGGAGGAATTTTGTCATTGATAACAAAAATAGGCCACACAGTGTAAATGGATTTCATATGTACAAATGGCTTAACACCATTTGGTGCCAAAGAAATCCTAAGGTTACGTGGTTCTTCTTTAAATTGAGGCCATTTTTCCTCCATATCTCTAAAATAAGAACCATCTGCAGGCATTCGAATAACATCATCTTGACTTCTGTTCCTAGCATGGTAATCCATAAATTGCGCTATGTTTTTGCACCTGAACATTCATTGCAAACATAGAATGATGGGAATATAATTAAGAACCTTCTGAGGCACCTTTTTTGTTACTTGATCAGTTCGATATCTACTTATATGACATTCCAAACATTCTATTATAAATTCATGTTGATTATAATATATAACATGGTCATCGGGGCATGCATGAATTTCTTCATAATGCATTCCAATCTCTTTCATGATGGTAGATAAATATCGACATGTGCGAGGTAAGATATTTGATGGTGGTTACAAAAATTCAGCTATCAAGCTACAAAAAAAAAATGGTTAATGTAATAAATAAATAATATTAATGAAACACACTTCATCTATATGATGATCCATAATGAGTTAACAATAAAATTATTATAGGAATATAGATAAACTTTATGACGATCCTATATATGTGATTGATTATTTTACATACCTTAGCACCTGTGTGATTGATATGTTTGAAAGACCATTCATAACCTTCAAGTTCATTATCAACAATATAGCAGAGAGAAGATTTGCTTTGGAGCCTTCATAAAGGGGTTCATGTGCCTTATCGAGAAGAGGTATATCGTGAACATCATCAATGTCATCACCATTTTCATTATCATCGTCATCGTCATCATCATCATCATTATCCATTCTAACATTAAATGAATCATGGATCAATGTATTTGTACCATCATCTTAAACTACATTATCAATATGATCATCTTGTTCAATATGACCATTCACTTGTTCTCCATTAAACATAGATGCTCCATGATCCTGATTGGGAACTTATTCTGAAAGCACTTCCTCTAGACGATATTCCATCGGGTGTATTTCCTTTATAAATACATGGAAACATCAATAGATATACATTAATATAGGAAATATTAAAAAAATACATACATTTATCAAAGCAAAGAATATAAAAAACTTTTTAATGCTAAACCTACAAATGGACGATATTCATTCCCCCCCTCAGCGTGTCCATGTTCCCTGCAATGTTTTGTGGCTGTTGAGATCAATAATATTCTCCTCTTAAATACCCTGCATTGAGTACATGGACAATAACATTTTCCATCACCCCTTCGTTTCACTGCATCCCATAGTCTAGCAAGCAATTATCGATTGTTTTCATTTGGATCAAGAATATTTCTATTTGACATTTTGTCACAAACTTCATCAATGAATACTATTGACAATCTTAAAAAATGAAGTTCCATGCATCACAATTTTCTCAAACGAAGGTTTGTCGAAGAATAAAAGTTTTCCCGCAAATTGTCTGTCGAAGAAAAAAAAAATTTCCCGAAACCACTCGTTGAAGAATAAACAATTCTTGAAATTTTCCGTCGCTTCGCATATGTTTATAAATACACACTCGTTGAATATCCAATGGCGTAAACATAGTTACCATTGAAAAATCTGACACATGCTTATCAGATATTTGACACCATGAACAACGTCAATGCGTCATCGAAAAACCTACGCTATGCAAAAATCTGACACATGTTGGTCGAATATTCGACACCAGTACCATCGCATAACCGACCTCAATGGGCCGTTGAGAAAACTATGTGTATCCATAAAAAATTCAACGACTCTAAAATATTTCAGAAGGTACAATACTTTTCGTCATTGCAATCCAACACATCCGTACCTGACGTTGGATGTCGTCGGATTTCGGGATCAAATCCTGTTGTGGGCCCCAACCAAGTAGCTACTTGGAGAAATTCATTATGCAAAAGAAAGAAAGTTACAAATGAGCTTCTCATAATCGATCAACTAGCCAAGGACCCTCCATGCTCTTTAAATAGAGATCATGGACCAATCGGGTGTTAAGCCATGGATCAAGGGTAGGTATGATCTAAGAGAAGTTGAACAATCAGATCACTCTATGTGTAGAACATATCGTGACCGTTGGATTAGAATATTTACAAATGCATACTAATGCATACTAAAAAAACACACTTTACCTAATGGATATATTACACAAATTGATCTTAACTAACTCCTAAGTGTCTAAATATCCTAACATCCCCCCTTAAGAACAACTTGGGATAGGATTGAAGGATTTACAAAACTAACACTATTAGGAGAATGAAGGGGGAATTAGAGCCTATCCCCCCTTATTAACACATTCCTGAACTCCTAACATAGATCAAAGTTTATAAAACTTCACTTCTATAAGAGACTTGGTGAAGATGTTTACAACTTGATCATATGTAGGGAAATAGAGCACTTCAAGAACATGATCATGAACAAGATTTCTGATGAAGTGCATATGTAGCTCAATGTGTTTGCTGCGTTGATGTAGAACTATATATTTGGCAAGGTTGATGGAACTTTGATTGTCGCACCAAAGTGGAGTAGGTTGCTGCTGCCCGAATCCAAACTCTGAAGGATCTATCGAAGCCATAAAGCTTCTTGATTGGCATTAACTATGGCTCAATATTCTACTTCTACTGAAGAAAGAGAAAGAGCTTGTTGTTTCTTACAATCCCAAGTGACAAGTCCAGATCCTAAACTGAAAACATAACCTACAGTAGACTTTTGATCATCAGGATCACCAACCCAATCTGAATCAGTGAAACCAACCAATAAAGGTGTCCCCCCTGTACTATAATGAATCTCAAACTGAATTGTACCTCGAATATATCGAAGTATTCTTTTTGTTGCTTTCTAGTGACTTTCATGAAGTGTTTTCATATAACAGGCAACATGAGAAATGACAAAGGAAAGTTCGGAATGGGAATGAGTCAAGTATAAGAGACTAAAAACAAGCTGACAATACAAGGTGGCATCTACTTCAAGGGAAGTACAAGTGGTAGAAAGTTTGACTCCAGACTGGAAGGGAGAAGGGGTTGGTTTAAAATATTCCATGTGAAAGGTATGAAGAAGGTCACAAGCATACTTATACTGGGAAAGAAAGATTCCTTCTTTGGTTTGCAAGACTTGGAGACCAAGAAAATAATGCAAATTTCCTAAGTCTGACATTTCAAAATTTTGCTTAAGACTGGATTTCACATGGGTTAAAAACGTAGGGTCACTACCAGTGAGGATAAGATCATCAACATAAATAACACATATGATGAGATGGTTTCCTAATTTCTTGGTATAGACATTGGTGTCAAAATGGCATCTAGAAAAACCATTGTCAAGGAGAAATCTATCCATTTTGGCATACAAAGCTCTAGGAGCTTGCCTAAATCCATATAAGGATTTCTTAAGATGACAAACAAGGATAGAGTTATTCTAAACATATTCAGGAGGTTGTTCCATGTAAATTTCCTCCTGTAAATCACCATGTAAGAATGCAAACTTGACATCCATTTGATGGACTTCCCAGTTATGTAAGGATGCAAGGGAAAGAACAAGGCAGATGGAGTTCATTTTTGCGACAGGGGAAAAGGTTTCATTGTAGTCAATCCCTTCAACTTGGGAAAAAAATTTGGAAACTAACATTGCCTTAAGTATTTCAACACTTCCATCTGATGCATACTTAGTTCTATAAACCCATTTACATCTAAAAAATTTTCTTCCTTTTGGAAGAGGTACAAGATCCCAAGTATTGTTCGCCATTAAGGAACAATATTCTTCATCCATAGCTGCATCCCAATCTGGATTTCCTGAAGCTTCTGCAAAAGTTTATGGATCATGATTCTTGGAAACTTGAGCCAAAAGAGAAGAGACTTTCTGAAACTGAGAACGTGTTCGATGTTGATCTCTAGGATCACCGACAAGATCACCAGTTGCTTCACATGTTGAACAGACCCATTAAGGAAGCGATGGTGCTGGTGCAACTGGAGGAATATGAGCACGAGAAGGTGGATTTTTATCCTCAATGTCATCATCAAAAACTGGATTTGGAAATCTTTCAAGGAAGTTGTAAGGAGAAGAAGGCACAATCGTCGAATCAGGCTCACAAGCCAAAGATGGCACAACTGTCGAGTTAGGCTCACAAGACAAGATATTTTCATCAAATTTAACATCTCTTATAATGATTATATAATAAGAATGTGGCTGAAGAAGTCTATAACATTTTACATCTTCAGAATATACAACAAATATGCAATTTTCACTTTTAGGCTACAATGCTTTCCATTTTTCATCTAGAATGTGAGCCCATGCTTCACTACCAAACACACGAAAGTGACTTACATCTAGTTTAATTTTACTCCATGATTCTTCAGGTGTTATACCTTGTAAAACATTAGTGGGTGTGTGATTAACTATGTAATTTGCACAATTTATGGCCTCAGCCCAAAATTGAAGACTTAGTCCCTTATATTGGATCATACAATTAGCCATTTCTTTTAAAGTGTGGTTCTTCCATTCAGCTACACCATTTTGTTGTGGTGTATATGGAACAGTGTGCTGTTCTTGGATTCCTTGTTTAGTGCAGAAAGTAGTGAACTATTTATTAACATATTCTCCTCCATTTTCAGTTCTTAACTTAATAATTTGATGACCAGATTGTTTGTCAACAAGGGCCTTGTAGGCCAAGAAAATGTTAAATATTTCGCTCTTAAGTTTTAGGAAATAAACCCAAGTGCGTCTGGAGTAGTCATCAATGAAAGTTGAAAAATATTTGAAACTAGAAAAGGAAGCAAATGGAAGAGGACCACACAAGTCACTATGCACAAGCTCCAAGGGAATCGAGGCGTGCCAAGAGGCATGTTTGTCAAAATTTTCTCGATGATTTTTTTCGAGTACACAACTGAAAAAAACACCATCCTTGCAAGATACCATCAGAAGAGCAGTCACCATATTGTCTTTACATAGTTGTTCCAATGAGCGATAATTTAAGTGACCAAATCGCTCATGCCAAAGTTTTCTCAAGTTATCACTATGAGCAACAAAAACTGAAGGAAAAAGTGATGACCCAAAGTTGTTAAATTTGTACAGCCTGGTAATATCATCAACAATTCTGGTAGATAGGACATGCTGAGGATATTTAAAATACTTGATTACAACTTGGTGAGGTGTAAACATTATAGTTTTACCTTCACCGGAATGAGTGATTTGATAGACTAACAACAAATTGCAGGAAATTCTTGGAACACATAGTGCATCACTAAAATGACCATTTTCTCTTGGAACTGTTCCAAATCCTACAACACTTAGAGAACTATCATCACCAACAAATATTTTTTTGGTGTTACATTCCTGCATACTAGAAAATATGGCTTGATCCTTAGCCATATCATAATATTCTTCAGAATTAATGAGCCATTCATTTGAAGTAGAAGAAAAAGATGCAGCATAAGAGTAACCAGAAGCACAAAGTGCATTTCCATGAGAGGTATATTTTGAAGATGAATCTATGCTGATGTGGTGCTTCTTCATTGCTTCTTCCAAGGCTACCATCTTCTTAAAACACTTAGATTCATCATGATTATCTTTCCTGCAATAGTTGTAATGATGCTTAGTCTTCTTTCCTTTTGGATTTGATCCTTTGTCATTTTTTAAAGAAGGAGCTGACTAAGAGGGTTTGGGACCCTTGTTTGGCTTATTATTGTGAAAATTTTGTTTCTTTGGAGGCTTGGACTTTTCTTTCTGTTGGAAAATAAGGCTTTCCCAGATGTATCTGCATTGTTAATTATTCCAAGATGAATGAGCTTATATTTATCTCTAATTAAGGAATCACAAAAGGATTCAAGATTAGGCTCTTGATAGCTGACTGTAGTCAAGGATTCTTTCATGGAGTAAAGATTAGATACAAAAACAAAATACGCAGGTCCAAGTTTGGAAAGAATATGATAAATACATTGTTTGTCTTCTTTCTTAATCTTGCATTTTTTACATAAGAGTTCAAGAGTTTTCTACTTAGATAAATAATCTTGAATGCATGAAAAATCAATTCAATTCAAAGAAATCAACTCATTCTCAAGTTGATGACCTCGAATTTCATTGTGTTTACCAAACACATATTCCAACTTTTTCCAAGCTTTATCAGGTTCATCAATTCCAGATATGTGGAATCAAAAATTAGTAGAGATTTATATCCCAACCAATCCACGAGCTTCATCACATATATTTCCCCATTTTATTTTCATATCATCATCAGTGGGTTTTGTTTCTTTCCCTGAGGTAATTCTGAAAATCCCCCTACTTCGTAGAACATCTTCCATACGAGATTTCATGAGAAATAGTTAAAATTGGTAAGTAGAATATCACAAGGGGCTTACATACTGTAAAATAATGGTTGAAAAAATCGAAACTAACTGTCTGAAAGCAAAGAGCTCAAAACATTAGGCCGTTTAAAAAAAAACAGCACTGAAAACTGATTCTGTATGATGAAGTTATGCTTGATCAAAGAAAAAGTTGAAGATGTCCCCAATAGTGCCATGGCAAATATTAAATTGACCAACTAAAAAAGTAACCCCCTTCTTCCCAAGATGAACCTTTGACAATCACTTTTACAAGAAATTTTCTTTAAGTGAATCACTTTTGTAAAATAAGTGTTTTTCACTTTTACAATAATGGTACTTTAAATAGTGCGGCAATAAAAAACTTAAGTGACTCACTTTTCTTTTCTTTTTTAAGTGAGATGCAGTTTTACAATAAAGTAACTTAAAAATAGAAATTGCATGCACTATTAAAAAGTAACTTAATAAGACTTGAACTCAAGACCTATTAAGAAATAAATCAACTTTGGACCAAGTGAGCTAAGTTTTAAAAGGTACGTAAAAGAAGGGAATGAGGAATTGTTTTTTAACTCTTCTCTCTCAGTTTCTGTGCTTGCTTCTTTTTCCTGCAAATCACACCACAAACCGAAAAACAAAAACAAAAAAAACTTTTACATGTTTGTGGGTTTAGATCTCATTAGCTTACCTGGAAATTCTATGTTTTCTCTCTTTTTTTGATTCGTCGTGATCGTACAAGGTGCACGACAAAGAGCATACGCACCTAAGAAAACCCTTTCCGTTTCTATTTCTAATTCGTCACGATCGCGCAAGATGCACGGAAAAGAGAATACGCAGACAGGGAAGGAAACAATTCAATACTAAAAACAATAAATATCTAAATAATAAAACTAATAAACATATGAGAGATTTCAAAAAAAAAAACAAATGCATCACTGTAACATTATACCTTCAGATCTGTTGAAATGGGTGTTTCTAGAGTAAACAAAAATGGTTTTCGATGAAACAAAAACTATTTCCCAATTGAAATGAAACTATTGACACAATGAAACACCTCCCATAGGCCACAAATGGATATAAATTCCATAATCAGAAACCCTTTCAAAGTTTCAGCAACACCGGTTCAAGATCTAGATCACAAACGGAAGAAGCTCTTCATAAACGCTCTGATACCATGTTCGGGTACACATGGTACTCCCAAAATATCGAACACCAAGAGAATCCACTCACACAAAAATATCATAGATCAACACACCAATGTTTTTATGTGGTTAAAACCCTCGAGAGGGAAACAGTCCGTGGCCCCAGCCAAAAAAATACTTGGAGCAATTTATTATGAAAAAGAAAGAAAGTTACAAATGAGCTTCTCATAATTGATCAACTAGACAAGGACCCTCGATACTCTTTAAATAGAGATCATGGACCAATCGGTTGTTAAGCCATGGATCAAGGGTAGGTATGATCTAAGAGAAGTTGAACCGCCGGATCACTCTATGTCTAGAACATATCGTGACCATCGGATTAGAATATTTACAAATGCATACTAATGCATACTAAAGAAACACAATTTACCTAACATATATATTACACAAGTTGATCTTAACTAACTCCCAAGTTTCTAAATATCCTAACAATCCATTCACTCTCATTGATATAGATCTTCTAGCAAATTCCTACAGGATTGCATGCACCAATATTGAGAATTTTGAAGAAGGAAAAAATTGTGCACCTACCATCTCGGTGGACCACACTTTTGGATCGGATATGAACTTATTTGGATTTGATATGATCTTATTTGTATCTGATCTGATATTATTTGGTTTGAATTTTAAATTCCAAGAGCCTTCAGTCATGCTTGTAGCTGGTCTCATCAGTTTTGGGGTGACAAATCAAGTACCACAAGTCTTCTTCAAATTTGTTGCTGGGGATTTGATGTTAGTTTCCTCTTATGAGGTTACTGATATTGTATTTTGTGATTCATTTTTTATTTATGAAGCTATATGATATTATGGAGATCAAGCATTTCTGTCCATAGTCTCATGGATTCTGTACCTTTGTATTTGATCACATGCTCATCTCCTCACAGAACTAGTAAAGATGGAGACATTCTACATCCGCATGGACACTTGCTCATAACTCTTAGAGTTGATATTATCTATCATGGGTTTTTGTTCAAGGCTTAAATATATCAGTTTCTTGGGTGTTCCTCAGATGGTTCGAATTCTCAAGCACTTTTTCTCTCTCATCAGTTGATTTCAGTTGCTCTACATGGGTCCAGTTTTCATCCAGCAGCTGCCTATATTTCTGATTTAGTTGAGCATATTCCTCTTCTTCCAAATAGGAATATTACTCCATACATAATCATTTAGTTTGGTTGGATAATTTCACATTCCATGCCCCAGGATAGCTATGCACATACGAACAAGATTGATCCTGATTTTACCTGCTTAGTTTGAGGGGGGATATTTTTCACATGACGTTTTTCCCTATTTCCTTGTTTGTATTAAGAAGTTACATTTTTAGTTGTAATGGGTGACCTATGGTATTAGTTACCAGGGCCCACAAATTTTCTAAGTTAGAATTCAGGGCCTATAAATTGGTTAATTGTTCCTAAATTATGAATCCTTTCAATCATTATTGAGTCATTAGTACCATTGGGTCCACATTGCCTAATTGGGCCACATGTACCTGTTACTAGAGTGTGGGGAACACTGATTGAGGCTAACTGCCACTGACTACAGTTGCATGCATCATTTTAGATTCCTCTTGGACCAATCCCTACAATTTAGGAGCCACTGGGAGTGTCGGCACCAACCTCCTTTAGTTGAGTTAAATTGGTGACTAGTCATGAGCCAGTTACATTTAGTTAGCACCAGTATTTGTATGGATTCATGTGGGAAGGAACATTTACTCACCTACCACATTAGTTCGACTAGTTTAACTGATTATAACTGATTGAGCCACTGATTTAGACAACTGGAGTTAACTAGTTAAGCTCTGTCAATGATTTAGACATGTCCAGTTATCCATGCAGTTAGATTGAGTCAATCAATTCGAATTTCCTCTCATGAATTCGAATTGTTTGGTTATTAATACCAATGTATTACGTTGTAATAATTATCCATATTGTGTCCATTTACTTTTTTTATTAATGAAAGCATTATACAGTTGCAACCCATTTTTTGCATTGTTTCATGTCAATTATGAGTAAATTGCTTGTGAGATCTATTTGTGAGTTTTGTCTTGGTTCATAGATTCCTGTGAACTCAATTTTTATATTCTTCTTCTAATCCCCCATTTAGAAAAGTTGATTTTACGTCCATCTAATGCACTTTGATGTCTTTGGAGCAAGCATAAGCCAATATCATTCAGATAGCTTCCATTCTCGATACTAGTATAAATTTTTGTTCAAATTCGATTCCTTTAGTCTAAGCATAGCCTTTACAAACCAATCGAGCCTTGTTTATGATCACATCACAATAGGATTTGAACCCAAAATCCAACGACATCCGACGTAAAGTACGGATGTGTTGAATTGCAATCATGAAAAGTAATGTACCTTCCGATTTCTTTTATCAACATCGAATTTTCGATGTCATTAGCTTAGCTTTTTCGACGACACGTTGCAACACTATATTGTTGGTTATGCGACGGACGTTTGTCGAATTTGTGACGACACGTGGAGGATGAGTCGTCGGATATTCGACAATAGTGTGTCAAATTTTCGATGACATATTAAGGATGTATCATCGAATTTTCGACGTTCTTGGATATTTTTTGAAATAACATAAAGACACGTTTCAAATAGTTTAAACCCATATCTCAAACGGCAACTAGGTTCATATTGTCGGATATTTGACGATGGATGAATTATAAATATAAACATTTTTTAACATTCCGACATGTTTTCTATATAAGCAATGGATGGTTTATGGAAATTATTTATTCCTCGATGAACGGTTTGAGGAATTTTTTTATTCTTCAATCGGTGGTTGAGGGAATTTTTTTTCTTCGACAGACAGTTTGTGGGAATTTTTAAATTCTTTGACAAACGCCTGTTTGAGAAAATTGTGATGTGTGGAACTTGATTTTTTAAGATTTTCGATAGTATTCATTCACGAATTTTGTGACAAAATGTCAAATAGAAATAATCTTGATCCAAACGAACACAAACGAAAATTGCTTGCTAAACCATGGGATGTAGCGAAACGAAGGGGTGATGGAAAATGTTATTGTCCATGTACTCAATGCAAGGGATTTAAGAGGAGAATATTATTGATCTCAGCAGCCACAAAACATTGCAGGGAACATGGAAATGCTGAGGGGGGGAATGAGTATCTTCCATTTGTAGGTTTAGCATTATAAAGTTTTTTATATTCTTTTCTTTGGTAAATATATGTATTATTTTAATATTTCCTATATTAAATTATATCTATTGATGTTTTCATGTATTTATAAAGGAAAGACACCCTACGTCACATCGTCCAGAGGAAGTGCTTTCAAAACAAGTTCTAGATCAGGATCTTGGAGCATCTATGTTTAATGGAGAACAAGTGAATGATCATATTGAACAAGAAGATCACACTGATAACGTAGTTGAGGATGATGGTACAAATACATTGATCCATGATTCATTTAATGTTAGAATGGATGATGATGATGATGAAGGTAATGAAAATGATGATGAATTTGATGATGTTCACAATATACCTCTTCTTGATAAGGCATATGAACCCCTTTATGAAGGATCCAGAAAAAATATTCTCTCTGTTGTATTGTTGATAATGAAATTGAAGGTTATGAATATTCTTTCAAACATATCAATCACACAGATGCTAAGGTATGTAAAATAATCCATCACATATATATGATCGTGACAAATTTTATCTGTATTCCTCTAATAATTGTATTGTTAACTCATTATTGATCATCATACGGATGAAGTGTGTTTAGTTAATATTATTTATTTATTACATTAACTATATATGTGTGTGTGTGTGTGTGTGTGGGTGTGTGTGTCTATGTGTTGTAGCCTGATAACTGAATTTTTTCTACCACCATCAAATATTTTACCTCGCACATATCGATATTTACATTCCATCATGAAAGATATTGGAATGCATTATGAAGAAATTCATGCATGCCCTGATGATGATGTTATATATTATAATCAACATGAATTTGCAACAGAAAGTCTAGAATTTCATATAAGTAGATATCAAACAGATCAAGTAACAAAAAAAGTGCCTCATAAGGTTCTTCATTATATTCCCATCATTCCACATTTGCAACGACTATTTAGGAGAAAAAACATGGTGCAATTTATGGATTACCATGCTAGGAATAGAAGTCAAGATGATGTTATTCGAATGCCTGCATAACGGTTCTGATTTTAGAGATATGGAGGAAAAGTGGCCTCACTTTAAAGAAGAACCACGTAATCTTAGTATTTATTTAGAAGAAGATGGTGTTAATCCAATTTCACATATGAAATCAATTTACATGATGTGGCCTATTTTTGTTATCAACAATAAAATTCCTCCATGGTTGTCAATAAAGAGGGAGCACATAATGTTTTCGATGATTATTCCAGGTATTTTGTATCTACAACTGTTTTATTTCTAATGTAGTTGTGGCATCTCATTTGTCTTATTATTTTTCCTAATTTCATTTGTATATTTTTGTATTTTACTCTTGTGCATGGTTTATATATATTAATGGTTCTCATAATTATATATTTTATATGTACTTCAAATCAATCAGGTAAGTTCCAAGTCAAATATAGGACTTTATATATCGAACCTCTTATAGATGAGCTACTAAAGTTATGGAATGGCATCACTATGTATGACATATCTATACCAATACGACACATGCAATTTTAATTCCATGCAATGATTGTATAGACAATACACAATGCCCCTAGGTTAACCCAATTTTGTGGTTTGTATTTTCAAGTTCCTCTTTAATTGCATATAATTATATGAAGTAATTAATATATTTTATATATAATTATAATTGACATAGATATTCCATATCTATATATTGTAGGTCTTTATACAAAGGGTAAATTTGCATGTCCACTTTGTGGTCCTAAGATAAAATCTTGTCGCTCAAAAAGCTTAAGAAAGGAGGTGTTTGATGAGTATAGGCATTTCCTCTCTAAGAATCACAGGTATAGAACAACCAAAAAAAAATATTTTCAATGTGAAGCAGGAAATAGCATTAAAACCACAGAGAATGACACCTCACCTTTGGAATATGTAATACAATAGAAATCGTCATCATGGTACGTATGGATCATCGTATATGAATTGTTATGTATTTTAATTTTTATTGTGAATTGTTTACTGTAGTGGCCATATTTGATTTATGATGTAATTTATTTATAAACTAATATTCATGATTTCCATCGTGATCATGAAGGAATTAATGGGCTTCCACGAGGAATGAAAAATTATCCTATACAATTCAGCAGGTTTCCCTACTATGAGCACCTACAAATTGCTTATTTGTTTGATACAATGCATATTGGAAATAATGTGACTAAAACATTATGGCGAATACTAGAGCTAAGGAGGGAGAAAGATAAAATTGTGAAAGCTTGCAAATACATTCAAGAAGGAAACCATGCAATGAAAGACGTCATCCAATTTCATAGCAATGGAGACCAAGTTAATATAAAATCAATTCCATGGATGTTTATGGAGCAGCAAAGCAATGTTGTCAAAGAAGTAATCCGGAAAATTAAATTTCCCACAGGATTTTGTGCAAACTTGAAGAATATCATAACAAAAAAAGGTGATTTTGCAGGTGTTAAAACACATGACTAGTACGTCTTCATCAAGGTAATTATTATTGTTATGTCCATATAATTTTTTTTTCATTTTATTGCATAATTTGTTTTTCTTGTTTGTATACTCTTTGATTAATAAATGGCGTGGTTTGTATATTGATACAATATGTTCTACCTCTCTCTCCCCGGAACAATTTTGACAGCAATGTCAAACAAGTTATATATAATCTTGGTAAATACATGAGGTAAATAGCAATTAGTTGCTTGTGCTTAGTGTTTCTTTAATTCTCCGTATAATTGATATTTGTTTTTTGTGCACTATTTCATGATATGCAATTTAATGTTTTTTTTTTGTTAAATATCGTTATTGGTTTGCGTCACTTGTATATATGATTGACATCTAAATAAATCCGTAAAGAAAATATAAAGTATTGGAGGAGAGAAATTCCTCGTCTCATGTGTAAAATGAAGAAGCATCTACCTTCGGCATTTTTCAATGCACAAGAAAACTACCTCATACACCAAGTTGAGGAGATTGAGTTGTGTGAACCTATGCACTCAAGGTCCATGTGGATGGTTGAGAGGCACTTGAAATTTATGAAGGGTTTAGTGAGACAATGAGCACATGCTGAGGGTTCTATGATGGAAGGATATACAGTATACCAAAACATGTTGTATGTTAGTGAATATCTTCCTATTTTAGCATCAAAGCTCAACTTATGTCACATTTGTGATTCGGACTCCAATAACAAATTTGAAGGGGAGAAACTGAAGGGGAAAGGTAGATCGAGAAAGGTGAAAGGTAATTATTAGCTAGTGGATGTTTATTATATAATTCATATTCTAATTGCATTTTCTAGTTATTGCATCAATTAAGAGCATATACTTTGTTCAAAAAATTTATATTTGTCTTTCATTTTAATCATTATTGTCATCAAGCAGTTGGTAGAGAATGGCATACAATTCATTTATCAATCGCAAACAATCTTGACTAGATGAAGGTATGGATTGAACTATGTGAACAATCAGGTCATGTAATATTATGGGAAGGTGTGGATTCATTGGTAAAATCAGCACATCGCAATGGATATATAAATCTTACAAAAAGGGAAATCGATTTAGCATATGGTTTAAAAGACAAAATGGAAAGCATATTATTCAATCACTCTAAATATTTTATTTTGCAAATTACATTTTGACGTACATGTTGTTCTTTTCCATGTATTGCTACATAACTATTGAATCGTTGTGTAATCTTTTCGTGTATTGATTGTTGCAGGTAAAACACCATAAGGCTATGGTCTACAATGGTTGTAGATATCGCATCAAAAAATTGGATGAAACAAAGAAAACATTAGATTGTGGGATATCTGCAGTGTTTGAGGTGACCAATGTTTCATCTAGAAGTGGCAGACATTCAGAACTCTCGGAAAATCGATATTATGGGTATTTGGAAGATATTCTATAGTGTGACTTTAAATCCTTCAAGGTAGTTCTATTCATTGTCAAATGGTACAGGTTACGATTAAATCAACGTGATCCCAATAGAACTATTATTGAACATGATAATGGATTTACCATGGAAAATACAAGGTTTTTTGAGCTAAGAACAGAGCCCTATGTTCTTCCAAGCCAATATGAATAGGTATTTTACTCAGAGGTTCCAGGTAAAGTGGGCTGGTCATTTGTTGTGAGACATGATCCAAGGGGAAGGCCGGTAAAGTATAATGTAGACAATGGTAATGAATAGGGTTCTTTGTAAGAAGAAGACGATGATGAAGAGCATGATCAACATGAGTTAGATGATGATGATGATCCAGCAGAAGATGTCCAAGAATTAGTTGAATCAGATTATGTAGCATACAATGCCCATGAATATTATACCGATGATGAAATGATGAGCGTAACTTACTTAGATGACGATGATGATATGGCAAATCCTTACAATGTTGACTCTGGATCTAATGATATGGATGATGACTTGGATGAAGAAGACAATGACTTGGATGAAGAAGATGATGAAATATATTGAAAGGTAAATATTTAATTAGACCTATTATTTTATCTTTTATTTTTAAGAAGAGTTACTAACATCATCATAATCACCATCATCTTCATCATCATCATCATGTTGGTCATCATCATCACTATCATCATCATCAACAACAACAACACCATCATCATCATTATCATCATTATCATCATCATCATGACCCTCGTCGTCATCATCATAATCATCATAATCATAATAGGTGTAATCATCATCATCATCATCATGACCCTCATCATCATCATCATCATCATCATCATCACCATCATCTTCATCATCATCATCATGTTGATTACTAACATCATCATCGTCAGCATCATCCTCATCATAATCATCATATTCATCATCATAATCGTCATCATCATCATCATCATCATATTCATCATCATCATCATCAACATCATATTCAACATCATCATCTTCATCATCATTGTCGTCGTCTTCATTATCATCATCTTCATCATCATTACGATGATGTTCAACATCATCGTCTTCATCATCATTATGTTCATCATCATCATCGCCATCATCACCATCCACATCACCATCATCATCATCATCATCATCATCATCATCGTCTTCATCATTATGTTCATGATCATCATCACCATCATCACCATCCACAACAACATTGTCATCATGTTGGTCATCATGATCATCTTCATCATCATCATCATGTTGATCATCAACATCTTCATCCTCGTGATAGTCATCATTATGATCAGCATCATCATCATCATCATCATGATGTTCAATATCATTATCGTCTTCATGATGATGATGATGATGATCATCATCATCATCATCATCATCATCATCATCATCATCATCATCATCGTCGTCGTCGTCTTCATCATCATGACCCTCATCATCATCATCATTGTCATCGTCGTCATGATGATGTTGATCGTCAACATCATCATCATCACCATCATGATCATCTTCATGATCATCATCATTATCATGATGTTCAACATCATCGTCTTCATCACCATTATGTTCATCATCATCATCACCACCATCACCATCCACATCACCATCGTCATCATGTTCATCATCATTGTCTTCATCATCATGATCACCATGATCACCATCATCAACAAATTTAAATACATATTTTATAAAATCGGAATTAAAATATATTCATTAATATTATCCATATTAATATAATAAAATAATATTATATATGATGGTGGTTTTAACATCTATTCAAATCAAACTATACTATTACATTATTATAAAATATTAATACCATACACTTTTATTTAAAACTTATACTATTTGTTTATGATAATGTTTATAAAATATTAATATTATACACTTTTATTTAAAATTTTCTTATAACTTTTGAGACCGTTTTCAGAATATTTTGTTTTTATGTTTATATAATGGAAAAAGTGAGAATCTTTTATTTTCTTTTGTGATTGAAAAGACAACTGATCTATTTTCTCACAAAATTTTGTTTTTATTTGTTAAGTGCAGTGTATCTATATTAACATAATAACTATATGTAATGTTTCCACACTATGTTTATTATTTTGATAGTAATATACACTTCTATTTGGGATTTTCCTTAAAATCTTGGGTCAGTTTTTAGAATATTTTATGTTAGCTATGCAATGTTGGTTTGTGCAAAATGTGAGAAAATTAAATACATTGAATTTTCAGTTGTAATTACACGTTAAATTTGAAAATTTAAATTGAAATTGAATTGCAATGTTAAATTGTAATTGAATTCTAATGTGTAGACTATAATGTAATTGTAATTTAAATTTTAAATTGTAATGATGTTGACGATGATGACGATGATGATGATGATGATGATGGTAATTGTGATGATGACTGTAATGATGTTGACGATGATGAAGATGAAGATGACGATGATGATGATGATGTGAATGGCGATGATGATGATGGAAATGATGATCATGATGATGAAGATGGCAATGATGATGATGACGATAATGATGATGATGATGATGAGGGTCATGATGATGAAGACAATGATGATGAAGATGACGATGATGATGATGATGATGATGAGGGTCTTGATGATGAAGATGATGACGACAATGATGATGATGATGATGATGATGATGATGACGACGATGATGATGAAGACGACGACGACAACGACGATTATGATGATGATGATGATGATGATCTTCATCATGATGACGATGGCAATGATGAAGACGATGATGATCAACATGATGACAATGATGGTGATGATTGTGATCATCATCATTTCCATCATCATCACCATCATCATCTCCATTACCATAATCATCATCAATATCATGACGACAACGACGATGATGATGATGATGAGGGTCATGATGATGAGGATCATGATGATGAATACAACGACGACGACGACGATGATGATGATGATGAGGGTCATGCTGATGAAGACGATGATGATGAAGACGACGACAACGATGATGACGACAATGATGATGATGGAAATTATGATGATGATTATGATGATGATGATGGTGATGATCATCATTTCCACCACCATCATCATCATCATCACCATCATCATCATCATCACCATCATCATCACCATTACCATCATCATGATGATGAAGACAACGACGACGACGACGACGATGATGATGATGATCTTCAAGATGATGATGATGAAGATGATGATGATGATGATCTTCAAGATGATGATGATGATCATAATCATCATCATCGTCATCATGAGGATGATGAAGACAATGATGATCAACATGATGAAGATGATGGTGATGATGGTGATGATGGTTATGGTGATGATGATGATCATGATCATGAAGATGATGATGATAATGATGATGATGATGATGAAGATGATGGTGATGATGGTGATCATCATCATTTCCATCATCATCATCACCATCATCATCGCCATTACCATCATCATCTTCTTCTTCATCATCGTTAAATGGATTATGATGGTTATTGCTTATTAGGGGTTATAGATTTAGAGTTGAAGTATTTGATGTACTTGTAGGGATTAAGGGTTAAATAGATTAACAAGTCTAGGTGCTATATGGACTAAAGGATATATGGGTTATTAATTATAGGTGTTATGACATACATAACTAGGAGGTTATAATTATTAAGGGCTATATTAATGCTAAGGGTTATAGGGATTAAGGTTTATGGGGATTAAGCGATTATAAGGGTTTGAACTTATCAACATTAAGGGTTATAATATGTATTTCTTATATTAAGGGTTATAGTGATTAGGGGTGATAAAATGTAATGGATTAGAGATTATGGGTTAGATGTGAGGGATTATAGTGTTTATGTGTTATAGTGTCATGGATTAAGGGATTATAATGAGTAAGGGTCATATGTTAAATGTGTGAATACTATTATGTGTATTCATTGTTAGATGTTATAAGTTTCAATAACTAAGGGTTAACATTAAAAGTTATAGATGGTAGGGGTTATGTATTCATGGCCATAAGTGTTAAATTTTGTAGGGATTTAAGGTTATGTTAAGGGTTAGTGGTAAGGGGATATATATGATAATGGTTATATGAATTATTAGTAATCAGATATTAAAGATTTTTAAATATTAAATATCAATGGTTATAATGGATTATGGTTATAATTTTTTATATAGATTAGGTGTTAGTAATAAATATATATATATTTTTTTTTAATATTAAATATAAAAAATTAAAAAAGAAACCTATTAATTAAAAAAAATGAAAATGAAAAACAAAAAACAAAAAAATGGACATACCTTACCTCACTCTGTCGTTGTGAATTGAGTCGAACTATGCCTCCTATCGCCGCTGAGTGGACTATGAACTCTACCTCTTGACACTAAGTGAACTGTACTGAACTATGAACTCTACCTCTCGGCACTAAGCAAACTATACTGGACTCTACCTCCCATCGCGTGGACTATGAACTCTACCTCTCATCGTTGAGCAAACTGTGGACTCTGCCTCATTTTGGTTCTAAACTATGGACTCTACCTCATTTGGGTAGGAACAGAAGTTGCTGCGATCATCGTTGAGTGAACTGTGGACTCTGCCTCATTTTGGTTCTAAATTGTGGACTTCTTTGGGTAGGAACAGAAGTTGTTGCAATCTATGAATCTAGGCACATAATTCCTCCTAAATTGGTGAGTTTATGTCATATATAATATATCTCTCATTTTTCACATATTCGTTCATGGTTTGAGGGTTAGGAAATAGGTTCAAGGTTCGGGTTTCGGGGTTACGAAATAGGTTCAAGGTTCAAGGTTTGGGGGTTATGAAATAGGTTCACGGTTCAAGGTTGAATTCAATGAACAATTCTGTTTAATGCCAAATTGTTGAATTATGTGTTCGAGTTGAGGGCCTTGATGAATGTACAAATCCCTTGTTGGTTGTGGGATAGAAGGTTGACTATCCCATCTTATACTAGCTATTACATGTATATTAGAACATGCTTAGTTATGGTTCCCATATTTGAAATATTGATCTAAGAGTGATTATTCTATACCCATGATATTTCTTTATCATTCCCTTATGGCTGGGTGGGACTAGCGACGCTACACCGGTTGATTTAGAGGTTGAGGAAACCATGCCATTGTGGAAAAGATTAAATAAATGTATTTTACATTGCATAAACCTGAGCTTGGATCGATGGAAGTAAGCTATAGCATGGGATTGTTATTAAAGTTAGGACTATTACCATGGGAATGCAGGTGATCAAATTGCTAAATGCATATGGCCTAGAGATTCATGTAAGTGATTAAATTATTCTTGGAATGTGCATGTTTGAATCATCTCAATTTTAGTAGTGCCCACTTACAATTATCCCATAAAAGTTCAAAATAAACCATGAGAATTTTTTGGATATAGAAGCATTGTGACAATATCAAGTAGAGCAGAGGCAAAAGCACACAGAGGCTAGTGAATGGAAGACATTAAAAATAAAATGTAAATGGGAATATTGTGATAAGACCTAATTAGGCATATGTACCCCTGATTTTATTGATTCAGTGGTTCACTGGTGTAAGGTCTAGATGTAAAGATAGATGACAGAACTGAGGGGGGGTTGGTATATTGAAATACTAGATATCTAGTGTGTAACTTAGAGAGAGATTTGTGTCGTAACTAAGTCAATTTTAAAAAGCGAATTGCTAGGTTAATCTTGACTTGGTTAAGGGTGGAAAGGTTAATCTTTATGAGGTTTAGGATTGGTTTCTTGTAGGTGGTTTACAGTGGCCTGTGGTTTTTATCACATGGTATTTTGTGAGATGAATCCCATTAAAGTTTTAGTGTCTCCATTGTAAATTTCTTTATTAGGTCAACTTGGACAAGGTGATGAAGATATATTTGTAGCTGCTTTTCCGTTCATAGGTTTATATGGTACTTGGATTTTATATGTGATTGTTACTTACACTATTTTCTCATTTGTATTTAAATAAGGAAATTAAACCAACTAACTAGTTTTAATTAACCAATAATTCCTCTCCCTTTGGTCGAGCATTATTTTGCATCCTTAAAATTTAGAAACCCTAATGATGGAAATGCAAAGAGAAGAATGGAAAATCACATGGAATTTACCATTGTAGGTGATGAGTCTCCTTGGGTTGAAGAATACATTTGTGAAAGGTCTTCAAGAGTGATCCACTTATTGGAGGATTCTACATACATAGATACAATTCCTTGCAAGCTAAGACGTTGACTTGATCTCCAATAAAATATATGTATCAATATATACTCAATTAACATTAGATATACTACTATAAATAAAAATAATGACAATGCAGAGTTTATAAACCATAGTGCCATCAAGGGTATGAGAACTCCCTTGAGGTTGTAGGGTTTATAGTCCCAAGGAATGAGCAGAACTAAGACAATGAAGATGCCCTAGGATGAATAAAGAAGCTTGCAAGGTTGGAGCCAAGCTAGTAATGAGAGATCCATGTATAGGTTATAGAGATTGGGAATGAATTTAAAGCATAGGTGTACACTAGGTTATACATTGGAGGGTTCAAGTATTAAAGAACAATTGTATTGTGCTTGTTGACTCAATGTCATGGGTTTGGTAAGACTCTGCCTTGAGTTTTAGGACCTAAAATGACCCTATATTTTGCACATTGTGGATCGCATAAGGAACATCCTTAATAATTTATGTTGTAATGTAACATAAATGACCCTCTATAATAAAGTAGCATATAATTATGTAAAAAAAAATTATTTACAACATTTTTATTACATTTAAAGTGATACACCATGAGACGGTTATAACTATGGTATATTTTAACATATGTAAATATTTTTTTTTTGCTTTTAATGAAAGATGTCCAGGGCTTACTGGGAAAAGAGCAACTTAGAGAGATGGATGGGGAAGGCTTAAGATGTTTATTAAATATCCATGTGTCAAGACAGTCTTATCCTATTCCAAAAATGAAGGAAGTGGAGGAAACTATTCTCTAGATTTGAGCCAGCATCTCCTAAGATTTAGATACATGTGTCCTCCCGAAATACTAGAACTAAGGTAAGTTGTTTAGGACTCTATTATTTATAGTATCTCTATAAAAATGAAAAGGAGGAAAGGGGTAGGGGTTGGACGTTGGCTGGGTATGAATAGTAATGTTGTTGGATTTTAGTTATGTGTTGTTGGCTAGGGTTACAAACTAGTTTTCAATTGGTGATTTTATCATTCCCTTAATTGAATTTATTTATCATTCCCTCTTTTTCAAATCAGGAGAATCAACAGAGAACTCCATGGGGGTGTAGAAGAAGGTATGTGATCTTAGATTAGCAATTTCCAGCTTCCAACTACATTTCTAGCAAGTTGTTTCCTATTGTTCCTCAAAAATTGCCCAGCTTTGGAGTTGTGCTTCTTCATTGTTGTTTGGAAGGCCAAACTAGGCTCAACCTACCCAGAATTGTTGTTGTATATTGTTGTTTAATACCTCAGAACTTGACCCACTTCTATCCTCAAAACAAGCCCAAGTATGTTTCTCTCACTCTGTCTCTACCCACAAATCTAACATTAATTCAATTTACGCACATTTCGACTGTTGGAGTATGCACGAAATTAATGTTACTGATTATTAGATGGCTAGTATAAACCCATATTGAGGTTTTCTCACTTTGTATATCCACACATTTTCCCATAACAGCTCAGATATTGAGGTTTTATAATTTTGATATTGTTTTTTATCATTTTGATATTCTTTTTAGATCTAAACTGCTGCGAATCATTTTCAAGTCACATGTTAGCTGATGCTTAGACTATTGCACATGAAATGACACCTAAAGGATGCCCAGAATTGAAAATAAGGCTGCCTCTAATAGAGTGATTATGCTATACCCATGATATTGAGCAATAGTATTGGGTTGATTCCTATCACTACTTATTACGTAAATATAGCATACTCTTTTATGGAATAAAGGCATACAAGCTTTGTCATAGTGTAGAGTGAATTCAGTACAGTGTTCATTATGTAATTAAGCTCACACCTATTGATTAGTGTGCATATCCGTTGCTTGTCCTTATTTGAGACCATGTATCTCATCATTTAATCACTTATTGCCATTAGTTAAATATTGGTGACAGGGTAGTGTACTTATTAGGGATTCACTTATGACATAATCATGGTAATCCAATAGCTTTATACTTAGTTGATATGTAACATGATAGATAGAGTTGAATAGGCTCATTATTATGTATACATGGTGATAGTTGCTTACAAACTCAATACTCTACTTACTTGTACATTAATATATAGTATATATTATGGAAACATAGGTACCATTCATCTTAAGTAATGAGCTTAGAGCTTATATAAGGAACTAATTGACCCTTTTAAGGTGAAGTAAGGTGAAGAGTAACATTATGGATATCGTACTTGATTCCTGGGTATTTATGTCCATATTAGCCTTATCTCTCTAATTGGGTAGTGTATGATTCAGTATTCCTATGGATACCGTAGGAATAGAATAACATTAACATTACACATATTAGGAGGATATACTATCTTTTTATATTAGGGAAACAACGTATATAATGCATAAAACATGATATCCTTATATTAGATTCATTACACGTGTACATGGTTTGTAACAAGATAATCTCTTACTTTTGATATCAATATCATAGGAATAGAGCCAATCACATGGGGTTATACTAGTACTGTAATTTCATATGTTACCAATATAATGGAAATTGTTCTGATATCATGTTCATTAACTAGAATGTTAGAACCAATACGGTGTAATACTAAACAAGCATAACTAAGACCTTATTCAACCAACCACCCATCATGACCTAAGGTCATGCTTGGAAAATACTACAAAATCATGCATAGGTTATGACGGTTAGTCGGTTGGAGTTTTGTTGAGCTAAACTGGGCTAATTCCTAGTGATCAACATTCTGAGCACATCGCATTCTCTTAAGCATCAATAGATAGTATCTAGGTTTGGTACTATTTTGAATAATTTTGGGAGCCTTATTATAAGTCCTAGGTCATTTTTGTTCGTAAAGGCCAGCAGTAGGAGGGTTGGTTTTCAATTGTGGTCAGAAAACTATGCATGTTTTCATTTGTCTCTCTGCCTTCATAAAAACAATCAACAACATTTTAGGGCATCTCTGATTTGAGTTTTGGGCATGGAATAGACCTGAAATATGGTCCATAATATGGTAGAAATGCATCAATACATTGAGTTTGTCTTCCAGCACAAGGGGTGGGCAGAGGTTACAAGATCAATATTTCTCTATCTGTTTTGGGAAATCTTTGACACACCATCAATGATGGACTTATAGCAGATTCTCCATTATATGGTCTCTGAGGAATCTTTAGTGTGCACAGCAGCGATTATTGGTGAGAGATATTGTATTTTGATGACAAGAGCCAATTGGTAGTGTAGAAAAATTGTTACTGAGGTGATAGTGGGTAACACCCTTAGGTTATAGTTGGGCTAGCTTGTTTTTAGGGGCTTAATCACATATGCTAGCTGAAGCTGTAACAAGGACTTTGTAAAACTACATTTGGTAGAGTTCATTAATAAATCATTGATGTAGTTAATTGTGTGCCAAACTGTAAGCACAACTGCTTGTGTTTTTTTTTAGCTGACATAGCTTAGGGATTAAATGCAACCCCATGCTTATTATGCTCGGTGCACCCATTAGATTTCCTTCTCTTTCTTTGAAGAGAAGGTAGGCCCTACTCATACATACAAAATTGTATTTTATGTTGTAGGTTAGATATGTCCGAAACTAGCAATGGAAGTTAGGAATTTATTCACCCCTTAGTATACTTAGTAAAACATGGACTTAAAAGAAGGATTCACATAAACTTTGTTGGAAATTGATGGATAGTAGTCTAG
The DNA here is from genome assembly GCA_001517045.1 of Pseudotsuga menziesii. NCBI lineage: Eukaryota > Viridiplantae > Streptophyta > Pinopsida > Pinales > Pinaceae > Pseudotsuga > Pseudotsuga menziesii. Next base: position 116,815 of record LPNX010985864.1, read on the forward strand.
AAATATATATGCCAAAATGAATAGCACCAGAGGGATGGAATTATGAGGGATTGATGTCTAGAGAAGGAATGTTTTCTCCTTGTGTTGCATAAGTAAGTATTGTGGTTTTCAAACAATTGATCCAACATAAAATTTCAATAGTGGTATACTTTGAAAATCCTACCCTTTCCTTTCAGTTATAGAAATTGTCCTGATAGTTCTATACATCCTTTTTCACCTTTGTGGTGCCATAGGCTAGCTAGGGTGTGGAATGGACATTGTAGTATAAACGAAGCAATTATTCCATGCCCTTTTTAGGTGATTTGAATTTATGCAGGAACGCAACAGAATACACAAATAACCATAGAAACAAATATGCAATGGAAATAACACTTCATTTCATTAATCAATAACTGAAACTTGTTTACATACAGAATGGAAATAAACTAGCTAGAGTGTTGGTAGCTTATCTCTGAGAAGAGATGTGGCGGCTACATGCCTCTGAACTCTGTGTTACAATGAGGCTCAAAGGCCTATATATTATTGAGAAACAATGGAAACCCTACTCATCCAAAAACCTAACCCTAGGAGGTGAAACGCCTTAATGTGGGCCCCGTTGGGTAACTTGGTACATCAATTTCCTAGGGTCGTAACTTTAGCATACTACCTCCGTTTGATGCGCATGATACATCATTAGAAAGATCTATTTAAGGACTACATCCAAAAAAAACAAATATTGAATCTAAAATGGACTCGTATTTGCTCGACCATTCGATGCCAAAAAAATGTTGTTTAGGGCCCCAAAACGGCTCCAGAAGTTTAGGACCCGAAAACTGCCAAAAATAGTAAATTGTGCTACAATTAAGGAAACTGGAAAACTGAAAGAAACAGTGGTGGGGGTCCAAGAGGAATAGGTGGGTGGCCACCAATATCCTCCTGGATCATTAGGTCTACTTTTCCTTTGTCTATCCTCTATGTTTCCTCATTTATGGCATATCCTTGCACCTTAGATCTGCATACTCAGGACTACATTATTCATTTTTTCCAAAACCTACAAACTCTAATTTCCCTATTGTTTGTATATTGTTATCTCTCATATACCTCTCAATGTTTGGTTGTAACCCTAAATGATGGAAGTTTTCCATTCCATTCATTAATAATTTCATTCAATTGAACCCTAAACATGAATAATTTCATTCAATTCAACCCTAAATGATGGATATGGATGCAATTGATACAACCTCAAAACCATAATGGCTATCAGGACAAGATTCGAACGGGAGTTTGTTGTGATGAGTTAGAATTTTTTCTAAGTTATATGTAAGCCTACAGGTGTAGAGTAAGGAGAGAGGAGTGGCCAAGAAAATGAATAATAAGACCAATGTAGACTAGAGAACTGATCTAGAAGTTGTGTGATCAGGCCGGTGTAGTGTTAGAATCTCTCAGAATGTGAACTCATCTATAGAGGTTGGAGAAAGTAATGTATTTTGTTGCATATCCAACATATATGCTATACCATCAACATCTTAAATTTGTTTATATGACAGGGAGCACAATATGAATGCTGGCCTCCTCTCCTTCTTGTAACTTTTAGAAGGAGAAATCATTGAGAAAGGCATGATACAGTTAATTTAAGAGCCTTTTGATTTGTGTAGAATTGTCTTTTTTGGTTCTTTCTACTATGGGATACATCAACGCCTTTCTTGTTTTAGTTGGGGATATAGAGTTTGTTTTCTCCACCCTCAATGCCTCCTTGTATAAGATGTTTGGGATCCTTATGTTCTTTGTGTGGTACTGCTACTTCAGTCCTCTTGGGATTGTGGGTTCCGTCCCTCCCCTTGAGATATTTTTTGATACTTATGATCTCCACTCGTTAATGGACTCACTTATTTCCAGGACTATGTAAAAGTTACCTTTTATTCAATACTAAATATCAAGCTGGAACATCTCTTTTTCTTCTGAAAAAAATATACAGAATATTTGCAAATGATTTTATCACATATATTGAGATCCGTAAACTGGGTTTTTTATATTTTTGGGTGAGGAAATAAACTAAATTAAAATAGGTACACCTAAGAATATTGTAAAAAACATAGTTTTTATTTTGAGATTAATTGGCTGAGGCATTTGATATGGAACGACTTGATATCTATATCATGTTAAAGGACTATGTGTTGAATTGTTATACTAGGGAATTATTGATATTATTCAGGATAATGATATCAACATTATGTCATGCTTATAAGTCTTTCCAAGTTTTTCTCTGGTATTTTTCTATTATTTTCCAAAAAAAATTCGACCATGGTGCAGGTAGAACCAAACAGGTATTTTTCATATTTGTCTTCCTTCAGTGAGGGGAGTTTGGGAAGGCTAGAAGAAAGTGAGACACCTAGTAGGTCTACAAAGGCTAGATCAACTAGATGTCATAAGATCAGAAGAAAAATCAATAAAAGCATGGATTTTTTTCTCAAAGGAGGGGGGTTCATGTTCCTATGATGATGAGACAGTAGGAGACATCAAGGTGCCCTTAAGGTATAAACACCTAGTGAAACAATGGGTGCCTAGGGATATTCCTCAAGTAAACACTAATTTTTGTGTGAATGAGAGGATATATAGAATTGCACTGTTGTCATTACATGGACTGGGGTTTTTTTGCATGGATGGCATAAAGATTGGATACAACAGATGTACAAAATTGATGGAGTATGTTGGACCCTCTTACAACTACAATGATTAGATGCACCTGGTCCAATATACATGAAGTATGTGTTGTTGGAGACATTTACCACCATACACACTCTTTTTGGTCAAATTGGCCTAGTTAAACCACTATCCTAAGTATAATTGACATTAATTGACATCAGTGGAGCATTAATTAACATCATCTAGTCACACCCATGCCTACCTTAAGTCAAGGAGGCCAACTTATCCTTCTCCTACATTTGGGGAGGATAACTGGAGCACTCCGGGGGTGATCTGAGTGATATTAATGCACCTAATTGCTAACTGGTGGTTACAATCAGTTAAACAAGTCAGTTAAGGAACCTCCTCTGATTAAATATATTATTTAATGATTATTTAATTAACTGGAGTCAACAGGGGAACCTCCACCAACTTCTGATGTGCAGTTCAACTTCAGTTAACCTCATCGGGGTTCTTTGGAGTCAGTGTAGTGCTACCTCTTGATGGTTGGTGAGCTGTGACATGTGCTTGATCTCTTTCAGTTAATACTCAATCATTTATTGCACTCCAACTTTAGTTAGGGTTAGTTGAATCAATTTGGGTTTTGTTCAGTGGTTAACTGAGAGTGAACCATGGCTTATAGTTAGTTAAGCTAGATTCACTCATTCAATTTGAATGACCTCCTAAGGATTTCGAATTGTCTCTTCATTCATGCTTGTAGCATGTCATTGTAATTGTAATCATTCATTCTTTATGTGATTACAGAGTGGCTACTATTCCTATAAACCGATTACACCATTTAATGAGTTATTTTTTGATTAATTCTTGATTAGATTGACTCTTTGTTCCTAAATCAATAGACAAGATTAGTATGGTATCAGAGCTTATAGCAGGATGAAGCTCTATCTCTCAAAAACAAGCTTTTTGATAGATTTCTGCATGAAATTTGAGAAATAGCTAAAAAATCCAGCACTGCACCAGAATCCAAGGCTTACCACTTAATACCCCAAGAAAAGAACTTGTTGATCAATCTTGCTTGATTGACTATGCTGGGTGTGATAAAATCCTAGAATGTGTAAGCTGTCTAACCTTACATTGCCCTTTCTGTTTTGATTTTCAGGTTTCTACAGGTGAAACATTCTCTCCAGCACATCCAGATGGCCTCCTAAATAGATCTCTTAACTCCATACAATTTCCACTCACGGAAAAGTGATATGGAGATTCATCTGCACTCCAGAGGACTTTTTAGAGTCACCATGGACACTGAAGTTGAGCCTGGATCCGCCATAGAAAAATCAAGATTATTGACCAAGAAGGATGAAGCCTTCGGTTTCTTGTGCCTCTCTATTTCTCGAGACCTTCTCTTCCATCTTACGGATTTGAAGAGTCTGAAAGAAATATGGGACAAATTGGAGACTCTATACGGAAATCATGATGACTTGAGGGTTTACCAACTCGAAAATGAACTCATGTCTCTCCAACCCTCCAACTTCGAGACTCTGAATGATTTCTTCACAAATTTCAAGCATATTGTTTTACTCTTGAAGAAATGCAAAGTGGAGAAGGAGGATGATCAGCTCATCCTCACCATACTCTCCAAACTTGGGGCTGATTATTTAGTTTTTGTTTCTACATTCCGTGCGGGGAAGCTCACAACCCCTGGATGGAAGATGCCTACACTCAATGCCTTCATTGAGTCCCTAACAAGTGAACATGACAAGCTTGTCCAGATGGGGATCATCCAATATATCCATGATCAAGCCCTCCATGTCTCGGGGCCCAAATATCTGAAGGGTAAAGAAAAGTAGAAAAATAATTAAAAAACTAAATTTGATGCTCCTAAACCTATATTTGAAAATCAGCAGCATGATGAGTCTTTTGGCTCAAGGAAGAACAAAGGAAAAGGGCACAATGGCAAGGAAAAAGTCAAGTGTTCTTATTGCAGGAAGGGATTCCACCCTAAACATGCCTACATGAAGAAGAATCTTGATGAAGCAACCTCTCTTCTTGAAAGGAATCACATCAATCTTTCAGAAATCTTTCGAAGGAGAGATCAGCATGATCGGGAACCATAGCATGAAAAAGGTCATGCCCTCATGGAAAGCACTTCGAAGTCCAAAGCACTCTTGATTGATTCAAGAGCTTCGAACCACACGATGGCTAAAAAAGACTCCTTTTCATCCTTGGAGACTAAAAAATCCATCCCCATCCACATGGGAGATGACTCCACCATCATTTAAGAAGGACAACGTACGGTTGATCTTGAAAATGGTTTCTTTTCAAATGTATTGTATGTACTGTCTCTGGCATCAAATATCCTTAGTATCTATCAGATGACACATACTGGAGTTCCTAAGAGAGTTTATTTCAGCCCAAATGATGTTGAGATAATAGAAATTGCATCCGGGAAACTCATTGCTAAAGGCCTTGCAAACCATCATGCAAAATCCTATGAGTTCTCTCACTTTGTTGCAGATGCAAATCCTACCGCTCTGCTAACTCATGGCAATGAGGTTAGTAGGCTATGGCATGAGAGGTTTGGCCATATTAATTTCAAATATTTGTCGCAATTACAGAAAAATTGCATGTTTGAAGGCCTCCTGGTCATCAAGGTAACCACGGGAATTTGCAAGGGCTATGTGATTGGAAAACACTTTGAGCACAAGTTCGATCGGGGGAAGGCAAACCGAGCTACATGCATATTGGGGATGATGCATTCTGATATCAGTGGTCCAATTCGTGTCACATCCATGATTGGATCAAGGTATCTTCTTACTTTTATTGATGATTTTTCAAGGTATACATGGGTTTTCTTTCTCAAAATGAAGTCAGAAGTATGTGAAAAATTTTCTGAATTGAAATCCTTGATCGAAAATGCCTCTGGGATTAAGATAAAGATATTGAGAACTGATAATGGAGGAAATTATGTCAGTAATTATTTTCTGTAGATATGCTCCCAAATTGGTATTCAGGTCCAACATTCAATCCCCTACACTCCCCAACAGAACGGAGTAGCGGAAAGGAAGAATCGGACTCTCAAGGAGATGACCACCTGTATGTTGGAATCCAAGAAGCTTGCTGCAAATTTGTGGGCTGAGGCCATGCATGCTGAAACATACATTCAGATCAGGGTGCCACACTCTCCTACATGGGCCCGACAGACACTCTCCTCCGCAGGAGAAAACATTGGAAATTTGGATGATCCAAGGAGAACCCGGTCTGATTTCCAAAGAGCAGGTATTGCACTCTCTTGTCCTGATAATTTGTTGTCCGAAACTTGCTATTTGATGATTAGTTCAGATCCAAAATCCTACTATCATGCTTAGAAGGATCCAATATGGCAAGTTGCCATGGATGAAGAGATGAATTCTCTCCAGAAAAACACTACTTGGGAGCTAGTTTCTCTTCCTCCGGGAAGGAAATTGATTCAATGCAAGTGGGTGTTTCAGACCAAGGTTGCTGCTGATGGAAGAACCTATAAATATAAGGCAAGGATGGTAGAAAAATGTTCTCTCAGGTCCAAGGATTGGACTACCATGAGACCTTTGCACCGGTTGCAAAAATGGACTCCATCTGCCTTGTTTTGTCAATTTCAGCATCCAAGCACTAGGAAGTGCATCACATGGATGTTAAGTCAGCCTTTCTGCATGGAGATATTCATGAGGAGATATACATGAAGCATTATGAGGGCTAAATCACTGATCCATATTTGGTTTGTAAGCTAAAGAAATCACTATACGGGTTAAAACAGGCCCCAAGAGAGTGGTATTCCAAAATGGATGCCTTCCTTTTCTCGCAAAAATTTCAGAGATGTAGATCAGATCCAAATGTATATTTACAGCAGTATGATGGTCATCTGATTATCATTGTTTTATATTTTGATGACTTACTGATCACAAGTAGCATAGTTTCCTCCATTTTAGCCATGAAAACTGCTCTCCACAATGCCTTTGAAATGAGTGATTTGGGGCTTCTAAAACAATTTTTGGGGCTCGAAATTGAGCAAAATTCTGATGGGATTATGGTAAATCAGTCCAAATACATTTCATACCTGTTATTAAAGTTTAACATGGCTTATTGTAGGCCTGCACCATTCCCTTTCCTTTCAGGGATCAGCCTTGAAGAAGGAAAAAGCACACCTCCCATGGACTACACTATCTATCGACAGCTGATTGGTAGCTTGTTGTACTTGACACATTCTAGGCCTGATATTTGTTATGGCATGAATGTTGTATCAAGATACATGGAACAGTCTCATGATTTTCATTGGAAGGAAGCCAAGAGGATCCTCCAGTATATTCAGGGAACCAGGACCTACGGCATTCACTATGCTGCAAACTCCGAGCTAGAGCTGGTTGGATACACAGATTTCGATTGGGTGGGTGATTCTATTGATCAAAAGTCTACTTCCAGATATGTATTCATGTTTGGTGGTGGCCCAATTTTCTGGTCAAGAAAAAAGCAGGCTTCCATAGCACTATCTTTAGCAGAGGCCAAGTATCGAGGAGCGGTGAATGCTTGCATCTAAGCAGTTTGGTTGCAAGGCATTCTTTAAGAGTTTGATCTTGGTAGTACTTTGTCCATTGTCCTCTTTTGTGACAATCAAAGTACTATTAAGATATCCATAGATCCAGTTACCAGGCAGAGGACCAAGCATGTAGAGATCCACATGCACTATATCAGGGAGCTAGTGCATGACAGGACCATCATTTTGCAATATTGCCCAACTGATGAGCATATTGCAGACATCTTCACCAAGAGCTTTTCAGAAAAGAAGTTCACTTACCTCCATTCACTATTGGGGGTAAGTTCATCAGGGCGATTCAGACTAATTTCAATGTTCATCTTGAGGGGGGGTTTTTCCCACTGGGTTTTCCCTCTTTTCCTCACTTAGTTTGTTTTGAGCATTGTTTCAGTTTCAGCATTGTACAGGGTGACCTATGGCATTAGTTTTCAGGGCCCTAGCATTTTTATGCATTTGTGTTTTCTAACTCCTCCTGAGTATAGCTTAAGGGGGGGTGTTGGAGACATTTACCACCATACACACTCTTTTTGGTCAAATTGGCTTAGTTAAACCACTATCCTAAGTATAATTAACATTAATTGACATTAGTGGAGCATTAATTGACATCATCCAGTCACACCCACACCTACCTTCAATCAAGGAGGCTAGCTTAGCCTTCTCCTACATTCAGGGAGGCTATCTGGAGCACTCCGGGGATGATCTGAGTGATAGTAATGCACCTAATTGCTAACTGGTGGTTACAATCAGTTAAACAAGTCAATTAAGGTGCCTCCTCTCATTAAATATATTATTTAATGAACTGGAGTCAACAAGGGTGCCTCCACTAACTTCTAATGTGCAGTTCAACTTCAATTAACCTCATCGGGGTTCTTTGGAGTCAGTGTAGCGCTACCTCTTGATGGTTGGTGAGTTGTGACATGTGTTTAATCTCTTTTAGTTGAGACTCGGTCATTTATTGCACTCTGACTTTAGTTAGGGTTAGTTGAGTCAATTAGGGTTTTGGTCAGTGGTTAACTGAGTGTGAACCATGGCTTACAGTCAGTTAAGCTAGAATCACCCACTCAATTCAAATTGTCTCTTCATTCATGCTTGTAGCATGTCATTGTAATTGTATTCATTCATTATTTATGTGATTACAGAGCGGCTACTATTCATGTAGACCAATTACACCATTTCATGAGTTATTTGTTGATTAATTCTTGATGAGATTGATTCTTTGTTCCTAGATCAATAGACAATATTAATATGTGTAGATATGGGTTGTCAGCAAATTATATACAACTGAAAGACAAATCTCAAAATAAAGGATCAACGTTGAATATTGACGGAAGGCCAAAAACAACTGGTAATATTGTGGGGTTTATAAACAGTACACAAACAGGGTATACACTTAAGAAACCCAGCTGTATATTCAAGTCGTGTTAAAGAATCCATGTATTTTTATGTGCCATTAAATCAATAGATGATGGTGAAGAACTGCTTATTAATTACAATTTGAATCATGTAGATACAAGCACGGTTAGTATGGTTGTGGTATAGCCAACAATTTACCCAACCCTTTATTTATTATTTTAACATCTATAGGATTTTTCGTTAGCATATAATTATAATTTTTTATTAAATTTTCTATGTTGACTTCGCAGGGAGGTGATGGGGGGCTCATCACCCTAGCAAAAGGTGAGAGGAGTACACGATCCACGAGGAAACATGTATACATCAAAATGTTAAGTTTTAAAATTGTTTTAGTGAATATTCTGGTTTCGTTAGGTAATGTTTAGTATGTTTTTGATGCAGGGTTCTCTCAGGGTACCTCCCTCTCCGTAGATGTTAGTATACTTGAATCAAGGCGGCAGGTATATATCGATATTTCCATTGTAAAAATTTAGGATGGACAAACATATCTATTGTTATGTATTTTCATTAGTATATTCGGTTCGTTTATATAATATTATATATTTTCTATATAGAGTCTTGATCAGAGAAGCCAACCGACTATTGATCAGCTGACTGCAACATCAAGGAAACAAGTAAACATGAATGTAATTCTCCATTTGAAATACTTTAAAATTGTACACATGTATATCGTGTAGCATAATGTTTATTTTGTTATGTATTTTTTCATTTTTATGTTTGGGTTCATGATGATAATGTTGTATACTTTTTTTGTAGGTTGATGACCAGGGAAAGTCCCCAACTATTGATAAGATGACTGGAGCCTTGAGGCAACCTGTAAACCTAAATGTAATTCCACATTCTAAATACTTCAAAATTGTACACATCTAAAACATGTAGCATAATGTTTATTTTTGTTATGTATTTTTTAGCTTTTACATATTGCGTTCATTGTGATAATGTTCTTTACTTTTTTTGCAGGTGGTTGGTCGAGGTAAGTCCATAGCTGTTGATCAAACAACACCCTCGTCTAGGAATCAGGTAAACCTAGATTTAATCCTATGAATCTATCATGATAGACAATTTTTGTTAATATAATTTTTTTTGCACACTATTGCTTCAAAGACTAAGCAATGTTTTATATATTTATGTTGGAGACAGGGGATTCGGTTTATGAAACACCATCTCAACACTCTTTATAGTTTGAGGTCTCCCAGTTTATGAAAGATAATGAAATTAGTAGGTCTGCAGACCCGTTGAGGGTGCTATAGAAGACCATCAAAAAACAAAATGAGGAACTATTTCTGATATTGACAGTTCCACAAACATAAGAGATCAAATCAAATATTCAATTGTTGTTACAGAGATGTCGACAATTGCAAGTAAGTTCCCGAATAATAATGTAAATTAATTTAGAACTTTATAATATTTAATTTTATATGCTATTGAACTTATAATACAATTGTTTGTATTTAGAGGAAGTTATGCAGCTTTACAGTGGTATTCAAGACATTGTTGGTCACAGTGACCAAACCACTCCACATACACCACATATTTCTCTCTTATTATCCACTGAGTAGTCGACTACATGCTCTGCGACACCCCTGAGGCTAGCAGAGGGTGCAACTGATGCTGACCGACCCACAACAGATGTTGCAGAAGAAGGGGTGGATGCAGGGTTAGATAGAGAGGTGGATGCATTTCCTATATCTTCTTGTGTCACTAGCACTAGTTCAGTAGTGACAACTCTTTTGGTGAACAAAGAACTCGTTCCAATAAATCTATAGAAGATTCCAAGTGATTATAGATTGTTTAATTTAGTTTTTATAATTTGTGTCTAATATATCGATAATATTTTTTAATGTTGACTAATGATGGAATTAATGTTTTGCAGGAAATGATATATTTTATAAACATCTGAATAATTTGTCCTTGGAGATATTTAGGGCCACCTTCCGCACAAAGTGGGACAAGTAGGCAAAAGCTTTAAAGGATGAGTTGACTAATTGTTTGGTTGGTCTGTTCAGAAAAGATACCTTCGATACATCGAAGGTCCTACAGAAGGCTGGACAACATCTAAATATTGTTCGAGACTAGTATAGGGTTCACCTAGAAAAGAACCCTAGGCATGAGCGCTCTCCGATGATTCCATCTAGATAGCGGAAATCCCTGGTGGAAGATGGAACAGAGAAGGGTCTAAGAAAATCAAGAAAAATAGACTTCTAATTGATGGAGCGCTTCTAAAATTTTGCACAACACTCATTACCTTAATTGCAAATATTGATTTCACCCATGCTTGTGCTAAGAATTGAACCCGATGTCTACATCACAGAAATTTACTAAATCTTTTAGATTTTAAATGTTTACCTTAACTACTAGATGTTGAATGGCTTTCAAATATTGTTTTTCTTGTTCATCTAATTTTTTTAATGTGCATATTTATGTACTAATATGAAAGGTATGTTACCTCTTATCTAGAGTTGTTGTTTTTTTCGTCTCTTCATTTCTTGTATATGAAACCTCTAGACTCTGTTTCTTAATTTCCATTTTTCAATCTGTTTCTTGTAACATAGAACCATAGCTTGGAAAACTCTAAACCAATGCTCTGTTAGTAAACCAATACAATTTTTTACAAATGGAAGATTAAAGATTGCTACAGATTAAATATTTTCCTTTTGAAGAATGGAAGATGATGAGAAACCTTGTCTTATTTGAGGTTCTGATAAATATCAATTATTTTTTCTACCAAGCTTGAAGACCCTGATGCAAAGGAGGTGAAGGATTTTGTTGAGAAACAAAGAGCCTTAACTAAATCCGCACTACATACTTGTGAGACAAGAGAGAAACTGAGAAAGCGCATCACAAATTTTCTTAACCATCCTAGATATGGTCGTCCATCCAAACATGGTGATAAGTACTTCTATTTCTTTAACCCTGGGCTCCAAGCATAGAGTGTCCTATATGTCCAAGTATACTTCAAAATTCTGAGAAGATATTGACGGATGTATTTTGTAAAGGAATTGTTTAAAGGATTATGATCAACTTTATTTGAAAATTTAATGTCATTTGTGAAAATTTGATTTTTTTCCTGAACACATTTTAGTTATTTGTTAATAATTTGGTTGGACTTTTCTTCCTTTGTTTCTTTATTTCTTCTTCTTCCTTTTTGCCTGTTGGGTGGGGACGTAAAATATGATTTGATTTTTGTTTTCTAAAATTATGATATTCCGAAGAAAATTTGGAAGTAGAAGCATAGGTATTGCTTGACCCTAACAAGATAAGTGAAGATGGATCGGTGGCATTAAATATTTATGCTATGAGTGAAAATGCAGAATTATTGGCAATTGGCTTAAGCAATAATGGTAGTGACTGGGTGAATATCAATGTTATTCGGGAGGCATATAAGAGTACAGATCTTGATTCTCTTTCATGGGTAAGTTGTCTGACAACTCATTAAACATATGTCAATCATTCCATGAGTACGCATTTGAAAGGACTTAACCAGCAAATATATATATTTCTTAGTAGTATATCTTGGCCATCAATCTTAGATTTGGATCTTGTTAGTTCCTATGATGGTCAATGTAACCAAGTCCTTTGATTCTCTTATTAAGTTGTTGTTTTCAATAACAAATTTGGTGTGACCATATTCTATGCTTGGGGTTGACCATATTCCACATGTATAATTTTCTTTTAACTATACAGAAGCCCGTCGGTTATCCGACAAGATGTGGCCCTAGTCTGACGAGGTTTCCATAAGTCTGACACAAGCGATTTGTTAGAAACCGCCAAAAAACCGAATAGAACCCGTCGGAAATCCGATGACCTGAGCGTCGCACAAATGACAAGGTGAAGTTGGGAAATCCAGAATTCACCATCGGAAAGAGTCATCAGACATTCAATACGTATCCGTCAGAAATCTGACAAAGAATTCCTTATGTCATCAGGAAAGAGAAGTCGGAGTTTTGACAAGATGGGAGTCAAAAATTAGATGGGGTTTGGCATGTGGTTGAATATCCAACGATATGCCACCGACAACAAAAAAAATTGTTGTTGTCGAATTACCGACAGGATTCTATTGAATTTTAGACATGGAAGTTGTTGGATTATGGGCTCAACTTCTATTGTGCATGTCCATCTTCATTCATTTTGTTCCTGAAAACCCACTTTGTGTCGATCACACTCTTGTTACTTGGTCTAGGAAAAAGTTCCCATGTTTCATTCTTCTCAATTTTATCTAATTCTTCTTCCATTACTTTGACCCACTACTCATCTGTACTGGCCTCTGCAAAAGTTTCTGGTTTAGTTGTAGACAATAGAGAGAAGTGTACCCACTCATTTATTCTATATAGTCTTCTTCTAGCTCCTATTCTGACATCCTTATCGCCAATAATTTGATCTGATGGATGATTCTTTTGGAACCAGTTCTTAGGTATATGTTGATCCTTCTGTTCTTCTTGTTCCATAGTTGGTTGATTCTGTTCTTCATCTTCTATGATTTGTTCTTCATCTAACTATTCTTCCATTTTAATTTTATTCATTTATTTCTGATCAGAAAATTCCTCTTCTTCATCGTCTGATTCTTCTGAGTCTTCTCTGGATGATGTTAGTTTGAGCTCATCAATTTTCACATTGATGCTTTCAATCAGTACCTTGTCTAATCTCAAATTGTAGCATTTGTAATATTTCCTTTTGGATGAATATCCAATGAAAATTCCCTCATCTACTTGAGAGTCAAATTTTGCAATCTTCTTATCTTCTCTTTTGATATAGCACTTGCTTCTAAAAATTCTGAAGTGTCATACATTTTACGCTCTTCCTGTCTGTAGGTTGTAGGGAGTTTTATCATTTTTGCTTCTGAGTAATCCTCTGTTCAAGATGTGAATTGATGTATGAACCTTGTGTTCCCAAAATTTGTCATTCAACTTAGATTCATTCAACATGGTTCTAGCCATCTCCATTACTGATCTATTCTTTCTTTCATCAAATCCATTTTGCTAAGGTGTTCTGGCTACTAAAAATTCTATGTATTCCATGCTCTTCACCATATTTGTTGAATTCATCTGAAGTGAGTTATCCACCATTGTCGGTTTGAGGAAATTGATTCATGATCTTGTTTCATTCTCGACGAGTTCCTTGAATGTTTTTAAACATACAAAAGCTTCTGACTTCATGTTGAGAAGACATACCCATGTCATCTTGGTGTAGTCATCAATAAGTAGCATGAAATATTTGTCACCATTCAGTACTTCGCTCTTGGTTGGTGCACATAGGTCAATGTGAACGAGCTCCAAAGGTTTTGTAGAAGAATGCTCTTTTGTCTTGAAATGTACTCTTGTTTGTTTTCCATGTTGGCATTGTTCACATACAAAGTTACCAGGATTTGTAAATTCTAACATATTCCGAATTGCTTGGCTTTTGTATATTTTAACCAAATTGTCAAAATGTATATGCCCCATTCTTCTGTGCCAAAGCTAACTTTCATCTTCTTTTCCCAAGTGAAATTTCTCGGACTCAATCTTATCCAACACGTACATGTTGTTGGGAGTCCTAATGGTTGTGGCTACTAAATTTCTCGATCCTTGCTTCCATATTTTGCATCCTTCTGATTTGAAGAGGAATTCATGTCCTTGATCACACATCTAACTGACACTTAGCAGATTATGCTTCAAGTTGTCTACAAGCAAGACATTTTCATCCAGGGAGTTTTTGCTTCCAAGCTTTATTGTGCCTTTCCCCAATACTTTTGTTGAATTGTTGTATGTGAAAGAGACATATCCTTTGTCCTTTTCACTATTAAAAAAATCACTTTTGTTACCTGTCATATTCTTGGAGCAAACGCTATCAACATACCATTCACCAGAGCTATTGTTTTGAGCTTGAATAGCAATTCCACATTCGTAGTTGTCCTTGTGTTTGATCCATACCTTGTTGGAAATTTCCTCATTTCTTAGTGTTGGTATCTTCATTCTGCAATGTCTGGCTATATGTCCAAAGTTGTTACACTTTTAACATTCTATTTCTGATCTTAAATGACCAAACATGTTATTGTACTATGGTTGTTTGAGGCTTGCAGGGTTATTCCTTGTTTCAAATTTTCTTCTTTGAAAACAGTTTACAACCTTGTGTCCAAAACTTCCACAAGTAAATCAATGCCCATAAAATAAATATCCATACCTGGGAACAGATGTAGGATTTGTTTTTTTTATAGCTTGTCTTTTTGTCATCCTTTCTTTTGGTATGGGTTGTTTTGTTTGGAATTCGATCTCTTCTTCATTGGTGGATTCCTTGACAACTTCTGCATAAATTCTTTGTTTTTCTTCTTTACCTGTCATCATTGAGCTTGAGGCATCATCATTATTTTTCTCTTCAACCCATTCTTTCTTCTGTGAAACTTCCTCATAGTTGGTGGTTTCTTGATCTACAAGATCACACATCAAAGCTACATAACTGAAATATGGCTTTGATCTTTTGTTGGTTCCTATGGAGCCTTCTAGAGCTCTATATCTCTCTGCTTCTTGTATGATTTCTCTTACCCAAGCAGGTTTTTTATTTCAAGAGATATCCATACTAGGGGGTTCTTGAGGTTCTAGCATATAACAATCTTCAGATGCTACTATTTTAGGAGAGGGTTCAGCTTCTACCATTCTGGGAGGTACATCCTCTTCAAGTACTTCTTCAGGCTGACACCTTCCAAATTTCTGAAGAGACGTCTCTTCATCAAATGCCACATCCCTACTAGTATCGATATGATGGAATCCTGAAATGTATATCCTGATGGATTTGGAGACTTCATAGTATCCAACAAATATTCCCTTCTTTCCAGAAGGATCCAACTTGGTTCTATTCTCTTTCGAAATATGTACATATACTGGACAACCAAATATCTTGAGATGGCTTACTTAAGATTTATTTCCTGTATACATCTCTTCAAGAGTTTTGAATCCAAGAGCACTGTGAGATAATCTATTTTGCACATATACAGTTGTTCTTGATGCTTCAACCCATAGGTGCATGAGGAGGTATTGGTCATGAATCATAGTTTTCACTACTTCCATAATAGTTCTATTCTTTCTTTCTGCAACACCATTCTATTTGGGATTATAGGGAGTGGTTAGTTCCCTCTTGATTCCCACCTCCTTACAACATGATTCAAATTACTTTGAAGTGTATTCTCCACCATTATCTGATCTCAGTGTCTTGATTTTTTTTTCTGAATGGTTCTCTATCAAGGCTTTGAATTCCTTGAATTTCCCGAACACTTCACTCTTGTTCTCTATCAGGTGAACTCGTCTAGGTTTAGCTAGATACTGACTCAAGGTGTTCACAACAAATCATATAGCTGGCCTTGTGTTCGTCAGATACATTAATGACCCAATAATTTGTCTGTATTGAGTCATATCCACTAACTATGATGTCTCATCAAACAACATCTTCAATTTGGTGTTCACGGGTGTGGCCATGGCTTTACAATCCAACATATCAAATATTTTCAATATTTCTACTGCATACTTTCTCTGATTTAGAAAGATTCATTTTGGGCTCTGCCACACTTCCAAACCTAGGAAATAATGCATCAATCCAAGATCTTTCATCTCAAATTCTTTAGCTAGATTCTTCTTGTAATATGTGATATGTTTCTCATTTCTAGTCAGAAATATATCATCTATATACAGTAATACTATATCATCATCCATAATCTTCATATAAAGGTTAGGATTAACTTTACTCTTAGTAAATCCCAAGCTTGTCAAGAAGCTATCTATTATACCATACCAAGATCTAGGATCTTGCTTCAGTCCATACAAATCCTTTTTCAACTTACATACATGAGTCACTATGTTTTCAACTTCAAATCCTTGTGGTTATTCGATGTAAACCTCTTCCTCAATCACACCATTAAGGACAGTTGTCTTTACATCCATCTGGTGTAAGTCCCACTTCATTATGGAAGCAAGTGCCATGATGGTTTTGATAGAAGAGTACCTTGTTACTGGAGCAAATGTCTCTTCATAATCAATCCCCTCTTTCTGAGAGAATCCTCTAGCCACAAATCTTGCCTTGTACTTTTCAATACTTTCGTCATCAACATGTTTTATCTTGTAGATCCACTTCGAAGATACCATACTCCTATTTTTTGGTTTGATTACTATACATCATTCTTCATTATTAACTGGTATTCTTCTGTCATTGCTTCAACCCATTCTTTCTTCTGTGCAACTTCCTCATAGCTGGTGGGTTCTTGATCTACAAGATCACACATCAAAGCTACATAACTGGAATATGGATTTAGTCTTTTGCTGGTTCTTGTGGAGCCTTCTGAAGCTCCATATCTCTCTGCTTCTTGCACGATTTCTCTTACCCGAGTAGGTTTTCTCTTTCGAGAGATATCCATAGTAGGAGGTTCCTGAGGTTCTAGCATATAATGATCTTCATATGCTACTATTTTAGGAGAGGGTTCAACTTCTACCATTCTGGGAGGTACATCCTCTTCATGTACTTATTCAAGATGACACTTTTTAGATTTCTTAATAGATGTCTCTTCATGAAATTCCACATCCCTACTAATCTCGATATGATGGAATCCTGAAATGTATATCCTAAAGGCTTTGGAGATTTCACAGTATCCAACAAATATTCTCTTCTTTCTAGAAGGATCCAACTTGGTTCTTTTCTCTTTCAAAATATGTACATATACTGGACAACCAAATATCTTGAGATGGCTTACTTCAGGTTTCTTTCTTGTATACATCTCTTCAGGAGTCTTGAATCCAAGAGCACTGTGAGATAATCTATTTTTCACATATACAGTTGTTCTTGTTGCTTCAGCCCATAGGTGCATGGGGAGGTCTTGGTCATGAATCATATTTTTCACTACTTCCATAATAGTTCTATTCTTTCTTTCCACGACACCATTCTGTTGCCTCTTGATTCCTGCCTCCTTAGAGAATGCTTCAAATTCCTTTGAAATGTATTCTCCGCCATTATCTGATCTGAGTGTCTTGATTCCTTTTTCTGAATGGTTCTCTATCAAGGCTTTGAATTCCTTGAATTTCCCGAACACTTTGCTCTTGTTCTTCAAGAAGTATATCCATGTATTTCTTGAATAGTCATTAACAAATGAGACATAATATTCATATCCACTTAATGATATGGAGGGAATAGGACCACATACATCAGAATGAATTAGTTCTAATGTACCTTTTTAGTCTTTGTTTCACTATTCAGAAAGAGATTCTTAATGTTCTTTCTCCTTGCACATCCTTTGCAAGTTCCCTCATGATCAATATTTAGGTATGGTAACCCTATTACCGCCTTGCTCACATAGTGTAGTGCTTTGTAGTTGATGTGAGCAAGCCTCCTATGCCACAGTTCACTTGAGCTGGTAATCTCATGGACAAGGGTTGTCTTTGGATGTCCTTTGAGTTTATACAGTCCTCATTCTTCTTCACCAATGACCACAACATCTTCAAGTGTCTTTCCTTTTGACAACATAAGTACTTGTCCATCTATAAAAACAACTCCATATTTTTTTTTATCTAGAGCTAAGATGGAAAGTAATTTCTTTTTCAAACTTGGTACATGCAATACTTCCTTCATCATCATGGAAGTCACAGATTCAAGCTTGTAGCTTGATTCACCAATACCTTTGATGTGATATTGATAGTCATCTCTCAATGATACCTTCTGAGGAGAGTTCTTTTCTTTAAGACTTGACATAGTTTGCTTCTTCCATGCCATGTGATTTGAGGCACCACTATCAATAAGCCATGTATCTTTTCTAGGTGTTACAGACCCAGAGAGTGCAGAGAATAGTACATATTCATCTACATCTTCTTCTTTTGATAGTCTCTTTCGAGCTCTTTCTTCCTCATCCTCATCTTCATCTAGATGAGCATGATGGTCTCTTGTTGTTCTTCTTCTTCTTTGGTGATGGACACTCTCTGGCTAGGTGTCCTATCTTATGACAGTTGTAGCATTGATACTTTGAGTAATCCTTCTTCTTTGAAGGTTTATGATTACCCTTCTTGAAGTTTGATTGTTTCCTTTCTTTAGTATGGATGGCTAGAGTCTGATCATCTTCTTTGAGTAGAGATTCTCTATTGGCTACACTAGCTTCTTCTTGAATGCAATCTTCCCATACTATGTTTTATACTTTCTTTTCTCGCACACAAAGTCTGTATGAATGAGTCCCAAGGTCTAGTGAGACCATTGAGAGCAGTCATAACTAGTTCATCCTCATCAAGGGTGTCTCTAATAGCTCTTAATTGTTCTCTGAACTGAGAGACCCTTGTGAAGTATTCTTGAATTGATTCTCCTTTGCTCATCTTGGTGCCCTTCAGTTGAGATCTCAATTTCATCTTTCTATTGATGTTCCTTCCCTCATACATTCTGGAAACTGCATCATACATCTTATTTGGTCTCTTCTTAGATGACACTCGAGGGATCAAGTGATATTTAATAGAATCAACAATAATCTTCATTGCCTTGACTAGGTCTTGTTCATGCTTCTCATTAGCTTCAACTTCTGTTGGTTCTGCAATTTCATCCTTGATGTACTTCTCAAGGTCATTCTCTCTGAGAATAAGACCAATCTTGTACTTCCATGCTAGGAAGTTTTCTATGCCTTCCAATTTGTCCTCAAGCCTAGTTGTTGGGGCCATCTTGTTCAGTAGGTCACAAAAAATTGAAATTTCTCAAAATGAAAACCTGACCTTACTAGGAGATGCACTTGACTAAGGAAAGTTGGTTGGTCCAACTGATTTATGGAATTCCCAAATCTTCACCTTTCAAATCCTACTTGTGAGGATGCAGCTCTACAGAATTTCCAGTTCTGGTTTTCTACAGTTTTTTAGTTCAGGGCCAAACTAGGGTTTGGCTTTCCCAGAGATTCAACCACCAAAAAATTTTGATCTTATGCTCAATAGATGCGCTCTATGGAGGCGCAAATTTCTATGCAAGCAGATCTTCCAAACTCCAAATTTTGCAGAAACCCTAATTTCTTTCGAAGAGGGAGGAGAGAGAGTTTCACCTTGTGAAAATTGTCCTATTCAGGCTAGCTCTAATACCATGTTAAGATTTCATATACTAGACTAGATATCATTAGTGTTCAATTCAAATTCATAGCAGTAGCATATTTAGAATCACTGAAAGAAAAACAATCACAAGATAGGCATAGTATTTATTCTGGGAAATCCTTAAGAGGAAGAAAACCCAACAAAACTTCCTCTATATAATATGTATAAGATATAACTACAAAACATGTATTCTCCTCTTTGTTGTTCTATCTCTCCCTCTCTCCTATGCGCTACACATGTGAGTGAGTCTGTTTTCAAATAAGAAGCACAACTCTTCTATTTATACACATTGAGCCAACTGACTTTTACCCTAAACAAGTCGGCCCCACTAAACTGTCTGGGCCGACTTCACATAAGAAGACTCAAAACAATATTTTATATTATTCATTAAGGTACTAATGAACCAACTTACAATGGAGGCTTTACCTCGTGACTCTATGATGATCAATTACAGTAGGACACCCCGACAGAGGAATAATAACATCTCCCTTGGGTTACATTAGTAAAATACATTTAGAATATCCTTTGAAGTTACAATATTTCAACAGTCTATCCAGCACATGCAATCACATATTCTGCCATTTTTTATATTTAAATGATGTACAATTGCAACATCTTTATAGGATAAACTTATGAATACATAAAAAATAGAATATTATTCAAAATACCATAAACGTGATCAACTAAATTGTGGATCCTTGTTATAATTAAAAGTCAATTAATTATCTTCAGATTCTTGAGTATTATGCAATGAACTAAAACAAAAACTAGTATTAGCAGTGTAAATGTTAGAAATAAAATATTAGATTGTAAAGCCTCCATGATTTCATGTCTTGGTGTATTATCTTTAAACTTCTTCCTTTTCAGGTATTAAGATCTTGAACTTGTTGCCGCTTTTCACACACCTGGGTCACGTGGCAGAAATATTCAAGCCACTTGGTGTGTCCTTGGGGATAAGTCTCAAGTCAAGGCTGTCACCTTGTTCTTGACTCCTCTATTTAGGCTCAACTCCTAACAAAGCCAAGGGGGGTAGAACCTATTAAGTTACTAAGGAAAAATTATTTAGTATGGTGATGTTAAATTGAATGAGTTACTTAGGAGTTTGAAATTTAACCA